>KN822969.1:16830-66017 GCA_000827465.1 Tulasnella calospora MUT 4182
ACACTGAACACTAGTGACGATATTCAAGGATTGGGGTCACGCTCACTCAAGTTTCAAGCTGTGTACACGGCCCGAGTTCCCTTCACACTCTGACCTTGAGTCCTTGTCCGAACTGTAAGGGCTCTTGCTTCACATCCAGTGGGAACGCAGGCACCCCGACTTGTTGTTAGAGAATGTGAATGAGACCATTATAATACACACGGATGACGTAAACTACAACAATAGCCTCGTCCTATTTAAGTAATCCTTATTCAATCTCGCGCGTTGCTACCAGACTCTCTACTGCCCAATGCCTTCTCAACGCTCTGATTATAGCGCTGTTCGTCGCCTCCCCCATCCAGATTTGCAGCTTAGGGGGGATATCGAGTGTGGTGCTTGGTGTCCCGACCAATGGGTCTCCCGGAATTGGGACCGGAACATAGCGCTTGTTGAGCATGCTAAAAATGTCAAGGAGATCACCCTCGGCGAACTCAAGACGGAGCTTTCGAAGTCCAGGAAAGCACCAAGTCAACTGGCCGTCCGAGCCACGAACGACATCACTCAGGGATTCGATGAAGGTGGGTAACTCGCCCTGCCGGTCCTCGAACATCGGTACCAGCTCGATAACTTCTTCGCAGCAACCTAGAATGTGCCAAGCGCCTAGGTCCATCGCCTTCATTTCTACTCGGAAAACCTGCCTGCATCCCTGAGATATCCTTCCAATCCATTCTAGGAAATCTCCCATCGGGGGCCCACAAACTGCGAAGGAAAAGTCAAAGACCTCCTTCGAAGAAGAGGAACTCTGCGCCATCCACTGATATAAACCGTTACAATCGACTATTATCGTAGTTTCGTCGCATGAGCGCAACGTTTGTCTGATCTTGGGGAGGAATTGAGCGAGCGCCTCCTTGATCTCCATAAAGTCGGAGAACGATTCTGGTACAATGTCAAGATGCAAAGACCAGCACGTGGGCATCAAGACGGAGGTCAAGATGTGGGTTAAAGTATGAATGGGAAGGCATTTGAGGTGTAAGAGTTTTAGAGAAGGTGCTGTGGCGACCGAGCGAATGGACCCCCTTGGGCTAATAGGACCCGCATTGTTTTGCATCTCAGCAGGGTCACCCGATAGCACCAGAAACCGTAAGGAGGAGTTTCTTGTCAGGAGCTCGACCGCTTCGGGAGCAGAAAGCCCTTGGGAGTCTGCGTGGCGTAGGTCTTCTAAGCCCCTAAAGGACTCAGAGTCGCAAGCGATTGGGACACCGCAAAGGTGCAAGCCCTTCAACTGATGCGCAGTCCCGCTCATAAGATCCACCACGGGATTTTGGGTGAATTGACCAGCGGGAAATACCGCAGTGAGACTTTGGAGGCCGGGTGCAGGTGAGCTCAATATGCTCATGGCGAGTTCTTCTGGTAACAGGTCGTCGATCATCACGAGCTCCAGCGATAACCACCGGTGTGACTGGGTTTGAACGAGGCGTAGAAAATCTTCGTAGACCTCAGTGGTCTCTCCGGGTGCTTGAGAGACGTGGATCCTGAGAGGGTGGTCTTTTGATCGGCGGAGTGAATCCTGGATGACTTGGGCGGGGTATATGATTGAGAGGTGGAACCAGAACCACGGGGTCTCCTCGATGAGCTCTTTCCACGACCTCGATACTAATCGGACCGTATATATGTTCATCATATCTTCGAGTGAGCGAGATGGACTCGGTCTATCCGGGAAGCAATACTTAAGGATGCCGAGGGCCAGTTCGACAGGGAGCTGGCTGAATGCGACGGAAGCCTTTTTCTCGCAGAGGCTTGGGGCCGCGTTTCGAGCTCCTTGCTGGTTTTCCGCACTCTGGAGAGGGGTGTGTCCGTCTGGAATCTCGATTGGAGCGGATATTAAACATGCCATGTCGGTATTGGGGCTGCGGAAGGATATGTTTTTATTGTACTTCGCCTTCCCCAACAGGGTAATCCTTACCTGCTCGTACCTGAGCCTTCTGATGGAGTACAAATAGGCTCGGGGGTGTGGACTGTATTATAGTCTGCGAGATGCTGGTGGTTGTGCATGGATGATTATTGACGGGGAGCCTGCATGTCGCCGGAGGTGTGGGAACTTCACTTGTTCTGTGGCAGGGAAATCAACGACCTAAACATAGTACGATAACAACGAAGATGACAATAACATTACAACAAACATAGCTAGCTGAGATCAAATGAACCAGACCCGCATTAATCACTCCTTTCCATCGCCAGCATAGCAGCAGCAGCAGCTCCTCGTGGTCTCCTCTCCCGAGGAACCGTCTCCCGATACACTTTACCCCCGGGCCCCGCTCCAAACTTTTCCTGGAATGCCAGTAAATCTTGCGTCAACGAAGCCAACAACTCTGCAGTCGTCATGTTCGAGACATCCATTGCCGGGTTGTTTCCATTCCCAGGTTTAGGAATTATAGGACCCGGTTCCGGTATTTGGGGATCCATGACTTGAGGTAGAGCCATAATGGAAGCCACGACGTCGACGTCGATAGATGTATCGTTGCCCTTTTTGTTTCGCCCGGTTGCTGTGGTTCCAACACCTTCCAATCCAACTTCGCGAGCCTGTCCAATGAAGGCTTCCAAAGCAGCTGAGCGCTTCGCTCGCTCAGTCACATCCACCTGAGCCTTCGTGCAGAAGTCTAGCATGGCCCGAACACGCCGTCGCATCTCGCCGATGGTCGTTCGCTTCAGCGGCCACTTGACTTTTGCTCCTCGCTCTTGAATGATTTCGTCTCCTCCGACGGGTACGTCGATAAGGCCTTGCATAGGTGTAGGCAGGAGGTCAGATAGATGAGATAGATGGTCCGGTAGACCCCATGACGTGGTCGCAGGCTGTTGAGGTGAAGGAGGGAAATCTTTGTTCTTTGACGCAGCATTCCCTCCTTTACGGTGAGAGTTATTGGATGTTGGTGTGGGTTTGTCGTCGGGCACGACCGATCCGGTAGCTCGGTTTACCCCTGCTGCCGACTTGGCTGGAGACGAAGTTGTGGAGACTTTTGAGTTTCCGCGGTACGTATACTGATTTGCATGCTTCTTTCCACCGTGGGATATCGGCGGTACGCTCAGGGAAGCATTGTCTTTGTGCAAAAGAGGGAGTGTCACTCAGACTGCGGCACGGAGTCTCAAAAAATATAATACTGACCGTCGACGCCGAGTGATGGTTCCTTCTCTTTGGCCTTGTGGCTTCGTTTGGGTGGTTTACGAACCATTTCGGTCTTGATAGAGCCGTTAACCGGCGGAGGCACTTCGTGGTCCTTTCCAGTAACATCAACATCCATTAAAGTCGGTTTCTCTGATGTGACGGGAGAGTCCATAGATGTGGGTGAAGAGCGTTTTCGTTTTGCCGCGCTGTTGTGACCAAAACAGGGGTGAAAAGTGACCATAAAGAGAAGCCGAACCGCACCAGATGAGTAAATCCGTGCCAACCACTAAAATGAGGGGTACGAGAAGTGCTTTGCGTACCTTGATTCCTCTACACCGTTGACACCCCCACCGCTGCGCTTCCTCTTCCGCTTGCCCACTCCGGAATCGTCGTCATCCTCGTTCGCTGCTGCCAATTTTTCCATCGTAGCAAGATCGCCTCTTTCAAGTGCTTCTTCGTACGCTGCTTCTTTGCTGTTAAAGGTGGTCCGCCGCTTCGGCATGAGAGACTTGCTTGGAGGGGATTGCGATCGAGAAGAGGAACGAGAGAGGGAGTGATTAGAGGTTGGGGCCGTGCTGGAGTGATTGTGCAGGCTATTGTTGGAGGCAAGATTCGACGCCGTGAGCCGCTGTTGGTGGGACGAAATGGACGTCTGGTGAGGGCCATCGTGAGAGGGAACCGGCATTACGTTGGACGAAGCGGCGCGCTGATGGTGGCTAGTTGATTTTTTGCTCGATGCGTTAGAATGGTTGTTGGCGGTTTGCCTGAAGAACGAGGAGGGATTTAATCGGAAGGGGGAGCGGGGAAGGGAGCGAACGGACGAAAGTGCGTAAGTAAACGACCAGAAAAGAAGGGGGAGGGGACATTTCGTCAGCAGATGGGAAAATGAGGAGAGGACCCTTAGGGTGAGAAAGGGAGTCGAATGTTCGGCGTTCATCCTGGTCTGGCCTAGCCCCAGGAAAGGATCGTCCGGCGAGAGCACGGGAGCAATGGCAAACGACAAAGAGAGCCGGAGAGAATGCATCTAAGGGGTCGAACGTACCTGTTGGCCAGAAGATCGGTGTGCATGTCAGGTCGACATTGCTCGCAGTAGTAGGTCTCGGGACATTCATCCTCGCTTTGAAACCCGACGCAGATGCCATGTTGCCAGACCTTGCACATCTCGCATTGGATCATCATTCCGAGCTCTTCATCTGTGGTAAGGGGAGAAGAAGGTTGTTAGAAGGTTCGACGGGCACGCGGGCACTCCGCCCTATGTAGGAGAGATGGGCGAGAGCTGGACACCCAGACACACCTTGCGATCCGCAAACACACCGTGTCACTGAATCGTCCTCGCCATCGCCCTCGACGGACGCCGTGTTGATGACGAGTGGTTCTTCTTCTTCGTAATCTGGCTCGGGTTCGGGCACCTTGGACTTGCTTTTCTTCTTAGGCGGCATGGTGGTGTGAACGGTGAACGTTGACTGAGCGACTGAGGGGGTGGAGGACCCGAGCTAGATAGACTTGCAGGAGATTACGGGCGGAAAGAGCTTCGAAATGAACAGCTGTGAGGCTCCGGAGAGTATAAGAGGGGCGGCGCGATGTAGAGAGAGGGGATGAACGCCTGAGTTGGCTGGTATCGTCCTTGGCGGAAATGCGACGCGAGGGGGGAGGGAGCACCCCTTCGTTGGAATTTGAACAAAAGCGCTTAACACCTAACGCCGAGGAAAAGCGCCGACGGGAGCAGTGATGCGGTTTAAAATACTCAACTCTAGTTCTTATTCTAGTAATCTAATTAGAGGCTTCTATAATACATACATGGGGCGAGATGGTCCAGTGTTTTCCGCTTGAGTGTCTGTGATATGGGGAAATGCTAGCCATTCCTCGAGGTCGTCGCTTCCCTCGTACACCGGCTTGCCCCACCAGGTCCGCTTGACTGTGTCGGATTCCAATTCCCTCGATGCTTCCTCCTGAGGTTCGGCTACGGTTTCCGGAGTTGTATCTCCTGGAGTGGCCACGATAGTGGTTGTTGCGGTGTTTGGATTGGGTGTTCGGGCGTTGAGCTCGATGTCGTTCTTCTGAATCGCATCAATGGCGGCCAGAGGCTGATCATCCAAGCATGGCGCGTGGAACATCTTGCCACTACGGAGCTGCTTGATGGTCTTGAAAGAAATGACCGTGAACATGCAGAATATGGAGAGTGTGTATATCGCTCCAATAACGTGAATGAACGTTGAGTTGATTTTGGTTCCAAGTTGGATCGTAAGCAAGGTATATACGCCCTAGTGAACCCATGTGTTAGCGAGGTTTAAAACATACTTTGATAAATATTTTTCGGAGTACTCACCGAAGGGAAAATCAGTCCCCAATAGGGAAGTCCAAATGGAGGCCCTCTGGAAGTTGACAGAGCGACAGTCGCTGGGACAAGGAACCAGATCCCAATAACCCATAGCATGAATGCGAAAACGAAGGTAATGGCTTGCAAAGCCATTCCAAATCCAGGTTCGGCGAGAATACTGTCCGGTGACGTTGACTGTGGAAGAAGCTTCCTGAAGAGATCGCCGACGAGAAGCAGCCCGTATCCTCCTTGGCCGAATGGCCCAAGCGGGAGGAAGATGCTAACCGCTAGACCTAATGAGAAAAGAGTGTTTAAGAAATGGAATCGTATTTTGACAGGGCTGATCCACTGACCAGCCGAAGGGAATCCATGAAGCAGCAGGCGATGGGTGTAAATCGCCAATACGAAGAACGACATCAGTAACCCGACAGCGAGCATGAACGAGGCCGCCATCGTCGCGAGCAGCGCGTGGCTCTCAGATATGTCCACAAGAGCGCCAGCGACGATCGCTCCCGAGGTGCCCGCGACAATGCTCGGTACCACAGGAAGTAACCAAACAGCTGAGGACTTTGGGAGTTCATAGGCATGATGAGTAACCCTAGAGAGCGTCAAATGCGAAATAGAGTTGGCCAAGCCCCAGCGAACCCCAAGTTGGGCTGACTCACATTAGGTGGAAGATGGCAAAGTTACTGAGGAGTGACAAGGCTGCGTCGAACCACCAAAGACCCCATGTCACGTATACCAGAGCGTTCCCTCCGAGATTCCACCTGCGAATCCAAGCGGCCAAATCAGTTCATGGTTAAAGTCACACATAGAACCGGAATCCGACTCACGTCTGGTGCCCTTCAATAATCAAGCCGTTTATAATGGTCGCTAACGCCATAGGGATGCACCCGAGGAACAAGCTCTGGACCGGATGGTGGATCATGAGGCCCCAGATTTGAGGGAACATGGAATATCGAGCGGCGGTCATAGCGATCATTGTGACGAAGAGCACCATGTTGAAAACGAGAAAAATGGTTGCTATTATGTCCAGAACGAGTTGGTTGCCCCCATTGAAAGGGAAGTTGTGGAACAACGAAATATGAACGCCAACGCCTGCCAATAAGGGGAAAGGGGTGTGTTAAAAGAGGGCGTAGTGACTTAGAGCAGTTTGGCTCACCCATAGAAACGGCAAACCATGATGGAGTGAAGTGTCTGATTTTGCAACGCGATGAGGGTCAGTGAGGAGAGAAAATTTCCAGCCCGAACCCACTTGATTCGCTCCGTCAGGTTTTTTCTTCTAGGCTTATCCTCCTTGTCCATGGCCAGCTGGAACAGTTCTTGAGGGGTTTGAGGGTGCCCGCGGGAGGATGGAGCGAAAGTATAAATCCTGGCAGTCTGCTGACCAAGAAAGTGAGGCAAACTGTTCGCGAGTCACCAACATCGGCTGAAAACGGACCAATAGAAGAACGACCCTCCTGTATTCGGCTCGTTTAACAGCGCTGTTACACTTTCATCGGTAAACCTCCACCTGTGACTTGTTTTGCATTGGCCCGTGACGTCATTGAAGTTTTGTATATGGTTTGCCTGAGGACGCATGGGAACGATCGAGACGAGAAAAAATAAGCGTTCTCATGTGCCGCCGTGGCCGTTCAGGGACGATCCACCCAACGGACGTAAAAGTGGCTTACGTCCGAGGTTTGCAGCCCCTAACTTTTGCACCAAGATCTGTGCCATCATTCGAACCCCCCATTCGTTCAGCCCATCCATCCATTTTTCTTACTACATCCGCTCTCTCATCTACTTCTTTTCTTTAAGCTTTCTTCGTCTCTTCCTTCTTTGCTCCGATCTCAAATCCGGTTTGGGGGTAGTCGGTCATGCTCAAACTCCTAAGAGGGGTCAGTGGCATGAACAAGTCCACCGCGACCCTTCCCAACGATGTCAAAGCTACCACCGAAACATCCGCGGCCAAGGAGAGCGAGATAAAGTCTCCCGAAAGTCCCCAGACTGCTCCCAAAACCCAACCGCAGACAGATGCACCATCTTCCGAACCGATCCAACCGTCCCCTCCACCAGCCGCCAGTCCGTCAGAACCACCTCCAAGCACCTCCGACCCACCCACACCAGAGAAGAAGGAACAATCGGAAAACGCTGGCGTTGAGGAAGCGACAACGTCCAACCAACCGTTCCCTACTTCGGAGGACCCTGCAACCCCAACCCCAGACTCAAGTTCGCCGCCGGCGCCAAACCCCGAACCGCCCCGAGGAGTCGTCCACCGAATGCGGCGACTGTCTTTCAGGTCGTTCGGTTTCTTTTATGGTCGAAGCACCGTAAACGTTGCTACCGACACCGAGATAGACGCGAAGGATGGGACAGGGGAGCCGTTGGCCAGCACTCCTGAAGACCCAGCCGCCGGCCATGCAGTTACGGCACCCTCAGGCGCAAATGGGAAACTGCCCTCGTCGGATCATGGAGAGAAACTGAAGAAATCGCATCGCCTCAAAAAGGCGGACAAGCGTGCTTCAGCTTACGCTCAACTCCTTCGGTCCATCATCATCGGAACTCCTCCAACCCCGGAGCTCAGTTACGGTTCTTCCACTTCCCCACCGTCCAAGTTCCCTCTCATCAAGTCGCACTCCAAACCCCCAGACCTCAAGAAGCTCAAGTCCGAACTCCTTAAGCCGAAGGAAGCCAATCGCCTCATCCACGAAATCCGGAACATGCCTACGCCAGACACGTCGAAGGGCGTCTTGCATGGCACCTTGAGAGGACTAAACGGCAAGATCGTCGAGCAAGACATAACGGTCGTTCCGACTGGCAAAATGCCGATTCACGCGGTTTGCCTGGACTGCACAGACGAAGAAGCGGACAGATTGCATTTCAGCTTCCTCAAGTCGTCAGCACAACCGCAAACGACCGTGTTCAGTCTCACTCCAACAATTGCCCAGGACCCGTCGCCCGTCGCTGGGATTGGTTCCTCTGCCGCTGCGACCCCTAGCATTGCTCAGGCCGACCTGTCCTCCGTCATCCCCGTCTTGAAGAACCTCAAGTTAGTCGACTTAGTATCGCAATCAGTCGATATCATTGGTACCCCTGAAGATGACTTTGGGTTTGGCAAACGGGTTGAAGAAAAAAATAACGGGGTGTTGGCTGGAGCTGTGCCGAGCTCGGCTACCGTAGCTGAGGGTATCATTCAGGTCGGACAGGAATTGTTGAATCTCGGATTCGCCACTAGCTCGGCTGTCTTACCGACAAACCACGAGGGCATCTACCCGCCAACAGATCGGTTGAGTTGCTTGACATATTGGTGGGGTTACGAGTTGGTCATTCCTCCTCCATCCATGAAGTATCTTGGGGTAGGTGCTTTTGTTGCATGATGGCGAGACTTTCGGTATGCTCACAGGTGACCCATCGCCCACGCGGAACGTCCTCATTGTAGAATTGCAAGTCCATTTCGAACGCGTTCCTCAACTTCCTAACCGCCTTCTCACTCTTCAACAACGGCGTCCGAGAAATTCTCCCTTTTATTCGATACGCATCGCAGTTCATCGACTTTGAATGGAGCGCAATCAAAGGGCAGGATAAAGGCAAAGGAGTCGTTTGTGCCGCCACTTGGTACGTGTCGCGCCCATCAACGATTGACTCGTTGAATGCTAACTTGGGTCTCTTGGATTACTCGTACACAGGGTTATGCCAGCTGCCCTCGTTCCTCGACCATGGGACTTTGCCGACCCACCTAAGCCTGACGCGAAGAAGCCTTCTGGTGCTGCGGCGAAGCTGGCAGCTTTGCTCCACGCAGGGAAGGACGTACCCCCTGGAACGTCCGTCATACTCGCTCCGGTGCAGTCACTGGTCGCAACGCCAGGTACACCGCCGGTCCCGTTGGTGACTTTATCTCCTCCGACGGTTGCGGATGCTGCTGTCGGAACGGACGACGATGTCAAAGCGTAAATATGTGACCACTCGTTCGTGATACCCGAGGACATTTGGTTTTTCTCGTTTTGCGGACCCAACGATTTCGACCCTCCGGACTTTCTTCCACTTTCGTACTTATCGGGTGGATCTTATTTTAGCTTACGACCTTGTCACGATTTCCCTCTTGTCTCTCCATACCATCGACCTCCAACCTGCCTTATTTATTCTCTCGCCGCCTCCCCCATCCACACCCAATCCTAAGTCCACCCAGCTCTAGTGTATGACTTCGGTTCATCGTCTTCGTCCGTCTCGATTCCCACTTTTTGATGTTCATATTAACAGTTGAAATGATTCATATCCATATAGTAGCACCTTTATTTGACTCGGAACCCATCTATACATCAATACCTGGAAATCTTTCTCAATTTCCGTGCCTTCCACCTGAGGTAGAAAAGGTCAAGACCAGCGATAAAGTGCATGGAACGCCTAAAACCGCATGTTTTAGGCCCTCGCTGTTTCCTCCCAACTCTTCTTTATTAAGCAAGTGAAACAGAAGTCTGCCTCCATTCATCCAGAAGAGAGTCGACATTCGAATCTGATCCTCCCACGACGAGGTGTATAAGGCCAAGCTTAAACTTCACCGTTCTCCAATGTAAAAACCAAACTTGCAATGACCTCTCACGAGCACAAACCAAATCAAAGGAAGCTGGGAACATCGAAGTGTTCTTTGTAGGCTTATCTACAGCGTCCTTGAACATGGCGAAATTCCCTCTCTCAAGCAACGCCCTCCAACAGGAGGGTAACAAGCACGATGTACTTCGTTTATTTGTGGGGAACATAACTTCAACACGTAGAAGAAGTTCCGTCCCTCGCACGCCATCCTGTCGCCGTCGCCGTCAGAATTTAAATACATAGTAGCCATAATGCAGATGACGGTGCCAAACGAGAATAACACGGACACAGAATGTCTTAGAATTGCCAACACGACAAGAATGTGTTGTACGAGTACCGATGTTACTTAAGAAATTGGTCGGCATATTCATTCCTCTTTCCTTTAGCATCATTCGCTGAAGCGGATCCTACGCTCCAATAGGATACGGACCCTCGTTGAGAAATTCGTTCGGCAGTAAACCTAGATTAGAAGTCAATTCATGCCCGCATAGAGTATTTGTGTTGGTCTGCCTGCAAATTCATCGGTCTATCTCAGGAACGGGATGTCAAAGAGTTTGGAAAAGACACCCACCGTGGCTAGCCCAAAGTCTATGATCTCAAGGCTCGCCTAAGAGAGGTGCTGTGTCCTGTCCTACACGGAGTCTAAAGCCATTTTCCTCGGCTTCACTTGGTTGGCCAATGACAAAGCTGAGGATCCCATTTGTGAACCGACTCATTGGAAGTCCATGACTGTTCAGCCAAGTCCAAGTGACGAAGATCCAACAGAGATAGCGCGTACTCCAGAGTGGTGCATTGTACTGATGGAGTCGTTGGGAGGGGCAGGGGAGGCAGAGGCTGAGGAAGACGAGGCCGGCAACAATCAGGGCGGAGACGAGGATCCCTATGATGCAGACGCGGGCCCAGTTAGCGGATCGTTCAGTCGAGCGCTAAGCAAAGATGCTCACCGATGATCAATACAGCGGTGTATTTTAGCTTCATTTGAATCTTTTGCCAGTCTAAAGCTACCTGTCCAATATTCAGATGGTTGCGAGGACGAGAATCGTTGATATAAGGCTTGACGGGCTTGAGTGATTTCTCGACATTATGAATTTATACCGTCTGGAGAATTGATCGGGTCCATTTTCAGTAAGTCTTCGTTGTCAACAGTGAGAGTAAAATAGCCTCCCGTCTAGCGGAATTGGAGGGAGGCGGGTACCAAGATGACGGCCGTTGAGGGCAGACCCTCAAGTCCCCCCGAATGGGACCCTTGCGTCGTGTTAGGTGCATGCATGCGGGCATTGCTTTAGCCGATCACAGCTATTAAAACCAGCACACCGGCGAGCCAACGCGGGAGCAAACCACTTCAAGGCTTGCCATTCGGGGAGCGGCCAGGAGATCTTCCATCCAATCAAGAAGTTTCTCGTTGAATCTCTATGTCTGCCTCAAGTGTGGTCGAAACCAGTTTTAGTCATATATTTGAGACAACACGGGATGCAGCGTGGCCTACCAGCGGAGCTGTTCTCCCGCCCCAAACACTCCCAACAGATTCCAAGATAACCGCACGACCCGAGGTCTCCAAGCACAAAGCTTCGAGTATCAGAAAATATATAGGGAAAGCTCTTCGGTGTTCCAGCTGACCGCGACAACGTACCCGCCCGAGAGCTTCCTCAGACGACGTTTGTTCCGGCGGTGCGTCGGTTGCGAGGGTACCAAGAACAACAATCTGTGAACCTAACGGACAAAATACGATGATCCAATTATCGAAATCTGCTGCGGTAACATATGGAAAGAAGGGTTGGAGTAGTCGTCTAGGTCCCGAGTAGAGGGCATAGGAGGGCGGGGGGAGGGAGGTTTCGTGATCGGGGGCCCAATTTTAAATGTACGGACGCAAAAGCAGCGCCAAAGAAGCCTCATTAGATGAAAGAGACACTTGGATTCAACCTAAAGTATTATCTCATCACAATCTCCGCTATTGTTAAATAATCCATCAGGGGGTACGCCACCGCTAATCTCCACTCGCCACAGGGTACGCGCTTCCCAGGGCAAACCTTCCCTATGGCAGATCGGCCCGGCTTTCTCCCGGCTTTCGCTTTCCTTCCCTTTCGAGGAGGTCTAAGCTACTCTTAACCCCTCACGACCTAGCATATCAGCCAGAGGCTAGAAGCCCCGTCGCAACTTGCCGGATAAGAGATATATCATATGACGTCCATTGCATTCTGGATGCCTAATTTGGGAGAAGTCGAACGTTTCTGAGATGAATATACATGCTTACAGCGGAACAATTTTATCGCTGACCTGTTTCTCGATATCCCTTTGAGCGTAACACCTAGAAAGCGAATAAGGTAAGTCACTTAAGTTCTATCAAATAAGGTTGCGAGAAATAGCCCTTGTCAGAAGTCGAAACTTTGGGTTGAACAACTACGCAAGGCAGTCAAGTTGGCCTAGACGAGGACCCCAGTCGGCGTGGCGCCGGGACGCGCCTTTTTGTACGGGTAGATGCGTTTGATTCCCAGAACTTGATGCGGTGGTTTTGCCAACGGTTAGCTGCTTCTCCTGCTCCTAGGCACTGACGCATACGTACGCTTCGCGCGTTCGTCCTTCCGCTTCCGCTTTCGCTTCCGCGTTACTTCCCCAACTATCCAAGCTCTCGACCCATGTTCGCCCTCCACGTTTCGGGGTATTGTCTGAGCATATACCCCCTCTTGCACGTCGAGCTAGTCTATTCTCTCGGTGCATGCACCGAGCGTTGGAACTGGCTCTAGTGCCTACATGGGACCTGGAAATCCGCCGCATCCACTAGGCCATTTTAGGTAGTCCTCCCCAAGAAAAGGGCTCGACTTACGATCGAGATTTACTCAAAATGTCGCGATCTCTCTGCATGAATATCCTGTTCTCACTAGACCAACAGCCTAGCCGGCTCTGTGGTGGAAACGACTGTTTTGGCTCCGGAGTTTGTGACGAAGAATGAACACGATGTCGGGGTATTCTGTCTTGCCTCCTTATCAGCTGGCCATTTCCACGTGCCTTCGATGGCTGTGGTCCTTAATTGTCCCAAGGTTGCCTTCTCTTCTAGAACTTTGGACCCTTTCCCGCCCGGCGTCAAAAGGACCTCGACTTTTTATCTCATCTGAGGCGTGCAATCGGAGTTTTCGTTCCGACCTGCTTCAGTTTTTTTGAGATTAGTGGAAGTTGAACCTTTCGATCCGCGGCGATACTTATGTGAAGTACCCACAGTAGCGGGCTTGTACACCCAAATCGCCTCAATAGCGCCCGATGAATCTCGTTGGTGCACGGTGGTAGAGAATGAAAGCTGAGACTAGTTGTATCTTGACAAAGGATATCCTACCATCATTTGAATACATATTTCAAGATCATCCAGAACGGCGCGAGCTGTCCCAACCTTGTCCAATCCAAAACGAATGTCTGCATGTCCAACACGACAATCGGAAATTGATCCGTGTGGATGAGTGATCGCGGCATTGGTCAACAGCATGTTTGCCTCACTGTTCTCGGGAATGTAGACGTGTTGACATCGATGCTGCCTTCCGTTGTTGTTGCCTTGCCTAAAGCGGACATGGGCGTGTTCATGTCGTGTAGGGATGAAGGCAGTGGCTTCCTTACCCTCAAATGGTAAATTTACCTCTGAGTCTCTGACGCATCACCCGTAATTCAAATAAGTTCCAATCCTGGGGGTTTATCCCTTAGAATTACCCGACCCACGCCCTATCAACCTGCCGCCCCCAGTTCTGTATCAAACGGCAAGCACTAATAGCTCCAAATAGAAACCACACTCTCACGGCCTCAATATATGTAGGGCCAAAGGTGGGTATGACTTTTTTCGTTCGATCCGGGTTGAAACCTCCTGGGTGGCTCGTACAATATCTCCCCAGGATAACTCAAAGCCTTGAATGCCCAAGCCTGAGTTAACATTCGATGTGATAGAGCAGCCAAGAAGACAGTCGTTATAAATAGCGCACGAGGGGACGAATTTGAGTGATGCGAAGGGCTTGTCCTTCAAACCCGCCCCTGTGAAACTACTCTATGTAGGCATGAGAAAGTCGGGTGGACCTCATATTCCTTTGCCCAAGGAGTGGAATACGTGAAATTTACAGAATTTCGTTAGCAATATAAAGCTAGGATATCCGCGTGTATATCCCGGATCCCTGCCTGACGACGATTTCTGCTGAAGGGGGTACGGCATAGCTAGGGTTGGCCGTGTATCCATTGTTGGGTGATGTTTATCCACACAGTGTTGGCCCGGTCCCGAAGATAGGTTCTGTCAGGTTGGTTACTGTTCAAAGCGAGCAGCACTCACTTAGTGTAAGAGTGGACGAATTTCTGTGGGGCTTTGGGCCCTGACAATAGGGTACTCGGGTGGCTGAGGCTTGTTCCCTGACGGTTCACGACAGCGTCGATTTCGGGATCGCCTACATGGTGTCGGCGATTTGGACCTCGAAGCTATCCTGTCACCTGTTAAAATATTCTAATGCGGACAGAAAGAGTTGATGGGTGCGTTTATGGGTGCGTCTGGGTGGTGTTTGGTGGGGAACGGGTGCCGGCGACACAATGGAATGGGAAGCTGAAAGGGGTGCTGTCGAGGGAACCCAGAGGTCAATGTGGGTGGGAAGCCTCTACTGCACACTTTCTTTGAGTACAGGGATGGTGCATCGGAGTCGGAGTTTCAATAGACAACTTTTTCCAGGGACACTCAAGCCATACCAAGTAAGGTTGTGTTTTCACCCTGCCTATTTCCTGAGTATTGAAGTGTCAAGTGTCCCAGGGATCATATTGGCAGTCGTCCATTGGGGATTGCGGTCTGAGGTGGTTCTTCTCGTTTGGGTCGTGATCATCACTTCGGCATACAGTCCGGTGGTCCCGGTCAGGGTGGTTTGTTCCAGGGAGGTAGATCTTGACCGCCATTCAATTTGAACCCTGAGGAAGCTGACTTATAATGTCTTGACAGCTCGCGAGCTGCTCTTCTCCTGTCAAGTATTTTCCCTTCTTCTCTCCCCTCCTCTTTGTGTTCAACTAGTCACTCTTTCACCTCACATGAAGTCCTTCCTGGCCACTCTCGCGGCCGCGGCCTCTCTGTCACTCGTTTCTGCAGCGGTTGACGTCCACTCGTTAAGATATCAAACAAAAGATGATTCAAAAATTGTCCCAGGAGCGTATATTGTGGAATTAGATCAACCTGTTGATGCACTCGGTCGTAGGTCGGGTGAAAATGTGGGTCGGGCTTGTGATCATGGACCGAGCTATTTTTGTGAGACATGTACTCACGGTTGCTATTTTTACACCCCAGGCGCACGATGCCCTTTACTCTTCCCTCAATAAGAGGGGGGCCAAGTGGTCCCTACGTCGTCAATATGACACTCCTGGTATCTATCTCGGCGCAGCCATCAATGTCGCAAGTGAAAAGGATCTCTCCACTCTCGCCGACACCCCCCACGTAGTCAGCATCTCACCCGTCTACAGGCGCCCCCGCCCTAAGCCGGTAGCCTCACGACGACTCAGCACTAAAGACACACACGCACTCAAAAGCTTTGCTCCTCATGTTATGACCGGTGTCGACAAGCTCCACGCTGAAGGGATTCGTGGGAAGGGGATCAAAATCGCCATCATTGACACTGGGGTCGATTATCTCCACCCTGCGCTTGGAAAGGGCTTCGGACCTGGATTCAAAGTTTCGCATGGAAAGGATTTTGTTGGAGACGATTACACCGGGTACAACGATCCCGTCCCGGACAACGATCCCATGGACTGCGATGGCCACGGCACCCATGGTGAGGTCGATCTCGACGACATGCTTTCCGGCGTCTTACTTTGCTAACATCGTACCTACCCTTCCTAGTATCCGGCATTATAGGCGCGAATAAGAATCCGTATAATTTCACTGGTGTTGCTCCCGAATCCACTCTCGGCATGTAGTGAGTCGAGTGCATTTGATGGTTTCTGAAAATTCGGTGCTAAGCCTGTGCATTTCACGCTCGCAGCAAGATTTTCGGCTGCGTAGGCGATACGGTCGACGACGTCATCATCGCGGCCTTACTGAAAGCGTACCATGACCAACATGATATCATATCTCTATCTCTGGGAGACCCAACAATTGGGTGGTCTGAAGGAGGTATTGGTCCTATAGTCTCCCGGATTGCTGCGACTGGCGTCGTCATCACTGCCGCTAGCGGTAAGACCATATGCTCTCTTTTTTGACATTTGGCTGCTGTGACTTACGCCGTCAAACAGCCAACGTTGGGGAATATGGCGCCTTCTACGTTGCGTCTCCCTCCACCGGCAAGGATGTCATCAGCGTCGCTTCGGTCGAGAGCACCCAACTTATTGTTCAGTACATCAAGTTAAGCAACGGACATTCACCTATTCCTTACTACTCGGTCGATGCTGTGAACATCCCGGGAAGCCTACCGCTTTATGCCACCTCCACAGACACAACCGTTGAGGCTGACGCGTGTTCAGCTTTGCCCGAATCGACACCGAACCTCAGTAAATACGTTGTTCTAATTCGGAGAGGGGGATGCAGCTTCGGGGACAAAGCAGACAATGTGATGGCCCATGGAGCCAAATATATCTTGTACTACAACAACGTCGTAGATCCCGTCTACCTTCAGATCACAGATTTCGTGACCGCTATGATTTCCCAAGCGGACGGAGAATACGTGGGTGTTCGTTGCTCTTTTCAACGGTCGTTAATCTCTGACCGCTCGATCTTTACATTAAATATATTTAGCTTGTTGGGCAGTATGCGAAGAAAGCAAATCTCAAGTTGAGTTTCCCACAAGATCAAACGCCTAGTCTCATCGCTAGTCCCCTTGGGGGTCTAATCGTACGTACCTAGCTTCAAAAGCTCTTCGTCGGACCCAGCATTGATATCGTCCGGTAGTCGTCGTTCTCTGCCTACGGCCCGACTTGGGATTTAGCATTCAAACCAAACGTGGCTGCTCCCGGAGGTGAGTTTTATGATCCTTTCAGTTACGCCTTTGATATAACTCTACTCGTATTATATCAACCCCATTCTAGGCAACATCCTCTCTACTCTGGTGAGACCAGGCCTCTTTGGAGCTCTCGGCAAACGACTGACACTGCTAATCCCTCCCAGCCCCGCTCTCAAGAATCCTATGGCGTCAACTCTGGAACTTCTATGGCCACTCCATTCACGGCTGGCGCCGCGGCTCTGATTTTGCAGAAACGTGGGAAGGGCAAGGACAACGCTCTCGCCGTCCGTGGTTTGCTGCAGAGCACAGGAAAGGCAGTCCCCAGCTCGAAGAAATCCAGCGACCCCTTACAGACTCTCGCTCAAGCTGGGGCTGGGTTGTTGAACGTGTATGAAGCGGTCCATGGCAAAACGGTCGTCACGCCTGGTAAGGCCGCTTAGGATGCCGTTTTCGCGGGTCCCTGTCATTACTCTGACACACCGATGAATGTCGCAGCGCAACTCGCCCTCAACGATACGGCTTACAGCAAGCCTGAACATACCATTACAATCAAGAACACCTCCAACAAAGTCCAGAAGTACAAGATCACGCACGTACCAGCTGGAACTATAAATCCTTTCGACTCCCATCAACAAGCGATTGGTTACCCCGTCCCATTGGACGAACACTACGCCAAAGTCACCTTCAAGCCAAGCACCCTCGAGGTTCAGCCTGGGAAGTCGGCCAAATTCGTTGCAACCATCCATCCACCCACTGGAGTCAACTCGACAATATTTCCAGTTTATAGTGGATTCTTGAAGGTCGCGAGCGCGGATGACTCTGTGCATGTGTCGTATATGGGAGTTGCAGGCAAGATGAAGGACATGAAGATTTGGGACAGGACGCCAGACTGTGAGTGTTGCTGTATTGTTTCTTGGGGGGATTCTATTTTAATGGAGGTTCTATGCGCTCAAAACTTAGACTTTGGAGACTCAGGACCTTTCTTAATTGATGCCGAGGGCAACATTCAGACTGGACCGGAAACCTACAGGTGGCAGAGTGGTACGCCCTTCGTTCATCGCGTTCATGGCGGATATTCGGAGAATACCGACTCGGTCGCATAACATAGATACCGACTACCCCGCTCTCGTTTGTCGTATGCTCGCTGGCTCTGCCGTGGTTAGCATCGACCTGGTCTCGGCAAACACTAAACTGGATGCGCGGGGCGTGGATTCTGTGAATGCTACTGCAAATATTCCAAGAAGCACCCTGGCTAACAGGAGACACCATCGACGTCTTTCCCACAATTTTGTGGACCTTTCTTCCTCTGGAGCGCCCGAAGGAGCGGCTTCCATGGACTCCATGGACGGCCGTCGGCTCGATGGGCGGGCGCCTAAAGAGACAAATACTTTTGCCAAGCTTCCTGTCGTGGGTAACCTTCTGGAAGGTCACTATATTGGAAGGAATACGGATGGTACATCGGACGAAAATGGATACAACTACTTTGCTGTGAGTGCCTTTACCCACCCAGGGCGTTGCCAAGCCCATCCACGGAAATTAATCGAGTAAGCGTCCCTCACACAGCCCGTAACTCCCACATTCGCAAATGGGACAGCCATTCCAAATGGAAAGTACAAGATACTTATTCGTGCCCTCAAGGTTACAGGAGACCCGAAGAAGGAATCTGATTATGATGCGTGGTTGAGTCCTGTGGTTATTGTAGATTACGAGAACTGAGGTGGTTTTGTTCTACCACACTTATTGTGCTAATAAACTGAGATGGACGTAATAGCCTGGCGTTAGCAGCACGCTGGATACTTTGGGATTAAACCGTGCGACATTCGTGTATGGAGAAAGCCACTGGCACTGCACCAGGCCTGTCGTAAACAGGGCCTCCTGCGTTAGCCTCTGCAGAAAGCCGTGCTGGGTTTCTACTTGGCCTCTTGGCACGCCTCCAGCTTTCTAGGCCCACGATCCTAGAGAGTAAGCCCCACACCGCCCTTGTTGGTCATGGCGGCACGCCTAACGATGACCTGTCCACAATTGAAACGGCAAGTATTCGTATATTGTTCCGGCCTTGTGCTCAAGGAGCTGCGAGCTATGATCCAGAGTCGGCGCGACCCAAAGGGTATAGGATCGAATTCCTTGGAGTAGGTCCACATAGATGGTCTGTATCAGAGACTCCGCGGGCTTTATAAAGCAGCGATCGAACATAGCTTGGAGGGAGATATCGATTTTAACATAGCTGTATCAGAGAAAAGTTCCAATCGGATGGTCGTTATTGGCAGGGAATTAATAGACGGTGTATTGGATGTGTCCGGATCTTTAACGCTGTGTGCCGGACGAGCGTTTCGTGCCACCTGGTTCCGGTCTCGCTTATTCCTTTTCCTTTTTAGAAGTGCGGCGTTGTAAGCGAATGCCGACAAGGCGTGGTCACACCGGGATTGTCCCACTGAAGATATCCGCCGACAGACACGGCTCTCAATGGTGGCGAGACCCCGAAAAGCCGAAGGCGAAAATGGCGCACAGCCAAATCAATCTGGGATTGAGTAAAAGATGCAGCATAGGGATAGTCTGTGATGGAGAAACCCGTGTAAATCTACGGTGGTACAGCGATGGAGAAGCTCCCGATCATCGGGTTAGGGCACCTGCAAGCGCTACGTATAGCTTCTGTATCGATAAATATGACGGTACTTGACGAATCTCTTCGATAAATCGATTAGACATCTCCACCTGTTTCTTCAGACCCAGCCCATCGTAAATTGCGGACGTTTCGCGAATCAGGCGCTCAGCAGCCACGTGCTGACCCTGCTGGCGATGCAGCCAACCTAGGTACCATGAGATGTCGGCCAAGTCACGCCTGTGTCCAATCCGGCGATAGATTCGTTGAGCCTCCGAATATGACTCTTCAGCCATTGCATATGCTCCTTGGCAAGTGAATTAGCAACCTATTCCGGTCTCGATCAACATCGACCTCGTGTCGGCAAATCCTTCAGCCAATCAAACGACCAATAAACTATTTAATTCTTCTCTAGCTTTATTCATTGCTAAGGGATCATCAGATATCATCGTTCTGAACTTCTCAGAAAGAGCCAGCCCCGAGGTCACATGACATGGCGGACTTACAGTTTATCCTTCCTTCAGTTGGCGACAGGCGCATACGTCAGCAAAGTCCCGGGGGGGGGGGGGCGATAACTCACCTTGAACCTTCTCTACCATCGATAAGTAGGGGTCTGTCCCGATGAGTCCGCCATTTCACTCCTCAGACTCCAAATTACTGTCGGCTCATCGGTTATAGGGCAGTATCCGCTCCACTACACCCGTCAGATACTATGCCGCCCTACTCGAGCAAGCACCCATCCTTTCCATTCCATTTCTCTGTAATTAATTAGACCCTCTTGATTTGTAATCCGACTTTGCTGAAACTAGAAATGAAAGAGCATGCTGTGTCGGCGTGCCAGCCATGGCGCCGCTTATGCCGCCCTACTCGAGCAAGCGCCCATCCTTTCCGTTCCATTTCTCTGTAATTAGGGCCTCTTGGCTTGTAATCCGAGTTTGCCGAAACTAGAAATGAAAGAGCATGCTGTGTCGGCGTGCCAGCCATGGCGCCCCTTAAGCCGCATCCAACCGAACAGGCCAGTATGGGCTTGGCGCCGGAATCCTACACTGGAAGTCAAAGGGTATCAACATCTCTCCCGAGGCTGTAATTCCGAAATGGGGTATCGCCTCCTTCGACCCTGCCACAGAAGTTTACATTTAACGGACCGACGGTTGGACGACTACCTAGTACACTATACATTACCTTCTCTTTACTCCCAACCAATCAGCAGCTCGCTCACACTACTACATGTACTATCTTCAAGCAATCATAGCGGCAGCCACCTCCCTATCGTTGGTCCTTGCAACGGTGGATGTCCATTCCCTCAAGTCTACAATAAAGAATGCATCAAAAACAGTCCCTGGCGCGTATATTGTCGAGCTTGAACACCCTGTCGATGGACTCGGCCGTAGATCCGGTGAAAATGTGGGTTGGGCTCGTGTTTGTTCGTGCCAAGACACGGGGTTTGATGCTATTCTAAAACATAGCCCCACAATGCCCTCTACACTTCGCTTGACAAGCGGGCAGCAAAGTGGTCGCTACGGCGTCAGTATGATTCCCCCGGTATATTCGTCGGTGCGGCCATCGACGTTGCAAGCGAAAGGGACCTCGTCGCTCTCGCCGACATATCCCATGTGGTCAGCATTTCACCCGTCTACAGGCGTTCTCGTCCAAAGCCTGTCGGCGCGCGACGACTCAACGGCAAGAACACTCACGCACTTCCCAACTTTGCTCCTCACGTCATGACCGGTGTCGACAGACTTCATGCTGAAGGTTTATTTGGGCAAGGTATTAGAGTCGCTGTTATTGACAGTGGGGTCGACTATCTCCACCCAGCTCTTGGGGGAGGTTTCGGACCTGGATTTAAAGTGTCTCACGGGACGGACTTTGTGGGAGATGACTACACCGAGGATAATGATCCTGTACCGGATGACGATCCCATGGACTGTGAAGGCCATGGCACGCACGGTGAGCGCAACTCGTCGACATGCACTGCTACTTCCCGTGGCCCACCCACTGACGCAACTTCTCTAGTGACTGGCATTCTAGGGGCAGATTCCAATCCGTACAACTTCACCGGTGTTGCTCCGCAAGCTGATATTGGCATGTAGTAAGTTGAATTCGTCCTAGTGCGTCGAAGAACCACTCTCTGAAACCATGCACGTCGCGTTCGCAGTAAAGTCTTCGGATGCACAGGCGGGGCTTTGGACGACGTGTTTGTCGATGCTATGCTCAGAGCTCATCATGACCGACATGACATTATATCTATGTCTCTTGGTGATGATACGATAGGATGGTCGGAAGGGGCCATGGGTCCTATCGCTTCTCGTATCGCTGCTACCGGTGTTATCCTCACTGTTGCTGCGGGTAAGATGTATCCTTCCTTTCTCTGCGCGACTTTGTTAATTCTATTCGGTCACAATAGGTAATAGCGGGAAATATGGCGCTTTCTACGTGGCATCACCCTCCATGGGTAAAAACGTCATCAGTGTCGCCTCAGTGGAAAACACCCAGCTTATCGTTCAAGAAGCTCAATTGAGTAACGGGCACTTGCCAATTCATTATTACTCCATCGACGCTTTGGACGTTTCCGGAAGCTGGCCAATCTACGCGATATCCCAAGACCCGAAAGTCGAGGCTGACGCCTGTTCTCCACTGCCCGACTCAACCCCAGACCTCGGTAAATACGTTGTTATAATTCGAAGCGGAGGGTGTGCTTTGGGCGACCAGGTTGCTCATGTGAAGGCCCGCGGCGCAAAGTATGCGTTGTTTTACAATAACATCGACAGACCCAGCTACCAAGGGACGCCCGAGCTCGTTTCCGCAATGATATCCAAAGCAGATGGAGAATATGTAAACGCCTAACTCTCTTTTTACCAGACTATGGCTTCTAATTTCTCGATCTGCGCCCACACAGCTTGTCGATCAGTTCGTGCACCGGACCAATGTTATGTTGTCTTTCCCTCAGAACCAACCACCTAGTCTAATCCCTAATCCCGTTGGAGGCTTAATCGTGAGCACCTTCCCTTATGATACGAAAGTCTATGCTGTGCCATTACTGATACCGATCCACAGTCCTCCTTCTCGTCATACGGTCCGACGTGGGACCTGGAATTCAAGCCAAGCGTCGGCGCGCCTGGAGGTAAGTTTTCCGAGTATCTTGATTATAGAAATTATTTAGCATTTTTCATTCCAGGAACTATCCTCTCGACTCGGGTGAGAAGTGACTCTGCCGCAAGCCCCTCCGACACTTGAAGGATACTAACAATTGGGCAACGCTACCTCTGCTCCATAGCCTCGTTCTCAGGGCTCCTATGGAATTGACTCCGGAACGTCTATGGCCACGCCTTTCGTAGCCGGTGTTGCTGCTTTGATTCTGCAGAAGCAGGGGAGAAGCAAGAAAAATGCTCTGGGCATCCGAGGTTTGTTGGAGAGTACGGGAGAACCAGTCCCGGTGTCGAAGAAACCAACCGAGCCGCTCCAGACTCTTGCTCAAGCTGGGGCGGGACTATTGAATGCCTACGAAGCAGCTCACACTAAAACCATCGTGACACCCAGTAAATATGATTCGAGTCTTCTACTCATTGGGAGTTCTAATAATCGACTAACGGTGAAACTAACAGCCGAACTTCACCTCAACGATACGGCTCATAGCAAAACGTCCCATACTATAACCGTCAAGAATACGTCCAACAAAGCACAGAAATTTAAGATCACTCACATGCCGGCTGGTACAATGAATCCCTTCGACTCGGAACAAAAGGCATACCCCGGCCCTGTCCCCATCGACACACACTATGCCAAGGTCACCTTCAAGCCAAGCACCTTGGTAGTTCAGCCTGGAAGCTCAGCCTCATTTGTAGCGACTATTCAGCCTCCAAGGGGTGCCGAGCCGAAGAACTTCCCAGTTTATAGTGGATTCCTTCGAGTCGCGAGCGGAACCAGCTTCGTGAGCGTTGCGTATATGGGTGTTGTTGGCAAGATGAAAGACATGAAAATCTTCGACCGGACCCCGGACCGTGAGTAATGGTGCATCGTTTCCCGCTACCACGAGCGTTAACGGGTCGAATTTTAGGCTTTGGGGTTGCATCGCCTTTGTTGGCCGATGCTGATGCGGACATCCAGACTGGCCCTAAGACTTATAGATGGGAGAATGGTACGCACCCACTTCGCTTGTCAGACAGTCCTGGCGAATCTTTATTGATCGACCGTCTCGGGCCCTAGGTTCTGATTACCCCCTGGTCGTGTTCCGAAGACTCGCTGGCACACCTCTCCTTCGCATTGATTTGGTCTCGGCTAATGCGAAGCTTGATACCCGTGGCATGGATTTATCGGAGGCTCCTGAAAATATCGGGAGAAGTACTACGGATCAAAGGCTGTCCAGAGTGATGTATCCTGCGGGTTCCGGGTCTAAACGGGTCCCTGCGTTGGATGCGCGCCTGCCGAAGCAGACGGGCACATTTTCAAAAAGCCCCGTTTTGGGTAACCTTCTAACGGAAACCTACGTCGGAAGGAATACATATGGTCCGGTTCAGGAAAATGGATCCGACGTGATCCCGGTAAGTGATTCCGTCCTTCTGCCGGTGGCTTCTACAGGACATGCACTGACTCGTTCACGCGTTTACGCAGCTCGATACTCCAACCTTCTTCAATGGAACGACCATTCCAAATGGGAGGTACAAGATACTTCTTCGTGCGCTCAAGATAACGGGAGACGCTGAGGAGAATTCCGACTATGACACCTGGTTGAGCCCTGAGGTCATCATAGAGCATAGTGACTGAAGGTTTATGTTTTACGCTATCTATGCCTAATGGGAATGTTGTTGTTGTCAATTGCGGCGCTCGCCAAAGTGCTGTCATCTGACTGATTCGAATCACGGAGCGGGTCGCTGGGAGACCCTTTCCATCAAAAGGTGTGCTGACTAATGAGCTCCTGGGTGACGAGTCAGGGTTCGCTAGGGGTACCAGGGTCCTTGTTGTCGCCGTTGCAAACGCACCGCCGGAGCCAGGTAACCAGATTGGTCTTAGTCCCGACTGACACGTGCATCCCCGCTATTGTCGCCATCGATGATGATGATGATGCTCTTGGTGAGCTCCGTGACGCGCCACTCTGGGTGCTGAATAAAAATTTCCAGTCGAATGGAGTTTCCTAGCGACCCACCCAGCGGCGTCGCCCATTCGAATAAACCCTCCATCGAGCATTCAATATATAGCTTCAGGCAGTTCGTTTTACTTTAATCTTACGGGCCATAGCTATGCTGTCAAGAGCACCAATTATGGGTATGGAAAGATTGGCTGGGTTCCGATTCGCAGCAGCGTGGCTGATATCAATGTGCTCTTGGTTCCTCTCGCAACATGGAGCCAAACCATATACTTGACTGCTCCGAAATACGTGATCTTTGAGCCTGGTTATGTCGCTGAACTCGCTAAAGCATAGCTGGCCGCCGCAAAATTCTATCCCAGCTTGTCTCGCAATGCCGACTGGCCGGCTCACGCCCCTCGGTCTTCGTGAAATGACCAGAATCGAGAGTTTTGGCCAGTATCTTTACTAATCACCAAGATCTTGAGCGAGGTCTATTCAAGACGTAACTTGGGTACCGCAGCTTTAGTGTAAGTGGTCGTGTTGTCTCTCACTTCGTGGCGATACGGCGAAAACCACCCGCCATTCGCCCGCAGGAGCGGACTCGATCATATCTTGAGTTCGTATTAGCTTTCCGAAAGTCGAGAAAGTGGACGCAGGTATCTATATGGGAATTGCGGTTGGAATCAAGGATCAGACGATCGGGACTAGATGCTGCTGTTGTTGTTGGCTGCGAGGGCTGGTTTGCCGTTTCTTGCCGTACACGCGGTGGTGGTAGAGATGGTTTTTGTTCATAATGTAGTCTTCTGGGCTCCCGGGTTTCTCCTGGTTGATGCAGAAGGGTACGTCTAGACTAGGGCGGAGAGCTATAGATTGGAAGAATGGTGCAACCTGGATGCATCCCACTCGGCCGTATGTTAGGCGGTTCGAAACAAAAGTCCGCACGATCCTAGCACTCGAGGGGAGTGACTCTCCGGCTTTCGAACGCCGCATGTTCACTGGCTCATCCACCATTCGCACCAGCTGGAATCGGCGAGCTCGATGCATCATACACCGGGTCTGAGATCGAACTTTGTGAACGCTACCGCAGGTATCCAAAGAATCACTGATGTGATAGTCTACTGATAGGCTTTTCTTCCTCTCGCATTACTTAAGGAACGGTTGCATCGTAAACTCCACACGGGGGCGTGGGTTCGGGTACGAAGAGACAAAAATACTTTTGCCAAAATCCCTATCGTGGGTAACATCCATACTTCTGGAGGGTCGCTAGAGTAGAAGGGCTGCATTTGAGGCGCTACAGTATAATGGGCGCAACTATCTGCTCTGCGCCCCTTACCCAACAAGGTCATGTCAAGCCAGCCGAGTGAGACTAATCAGGACCTTAACCGCACAGCCCATGACACCAGGACTCCTAAAATAGATACTAATATCAAAGGTAGGGGCAAGACCCTTCTCCGCGTTCTCAAGGTTACGGGGAATCCGAATAGTGGATCTGACCACGGTACATCGTCGAATCCTGTCATGGTTGAAGATGACCAGAGCTGAGGCTGTTTCGCTCTATCATACATCTAACGGGAAGGAAAATATTTTGTACTTGATTGTGAGTCATGGCAGTTGGAGTTTTTACGAACCGCCCAACAACTTCGGCCTGTCTCGGAACGACCCTCTCGGCACAGGCTGCAGACCCAGACCCAGAAACCGCAAGTAAAAACAGAGCCACGTCAAAAGGACCAAATACCCCGCAAAGGGTTTAGAAAGGTTATTGAAAGCCCCAGAACCGCTTCTGTTGGCCGATGCTTGGCCTCTTGGCAAGCGTCTATTTTTGTGTATCGGAGATCGACATCCCGCACACTCCCTAGTTGCCTCACTCTGGCCACTTGGACAACGTTTTGCCTTTTAACACTTGGACAACGCCGCCGGCAGATATACCTACAGCACGCTATCGGCTTCGCACTTCGTGATCCATCTCAGCATCTCTAGTGGCCAATTAATTCCAGCCGACTCCGATGTTCCGTCGTGACCAGCATAGTCTCGCCATCGATCCCCGCAACATGACAGACTTCCCCTCCATCGCCAAGACAGGCACCTCCCTTAATTAGGCCCCCGTCGTGGATTCAAGGGCTAACTGGGCGCCTCCGTTGGACTTTTGTCGCCCGATTTGGCCGCAAATCAACAAGCCTCCACCCATTTGCGTATAAACTTTGACCTGTCAATATCCGATTGGGGCTGCTCCTAGTACAAGGTGCCTGTCTCTTCCGCTCTTCTGTGCCTTGAGTTACAATCAACTCGATTCGGGCTACCGAAGAAAAGCACCGCTGGTTCCCGAAATGAAAGGGTGTGGTGTGGTGTCCACGCGCGCCATTTTATCCTCTGTTTTGAACGCAGGCGGCTGGTCATCGAGGCCAACCACTGCGCCCCAGCATCCGAATCCTTCCGCGAAAGTTGGAACGTATTCTCCATCTATTTCACACCACCCCAATTTATCGCCCGGAATGTGTTCACAGACACGCAAGCTGCTTAAGGTTGTGAGGACGGGAGAGAGGATCCGAATCTAATGAAGGATCCTTACGACGTTCTCCGTCAGGGAACAGTCGAATTTGGTATCCGTGTGCTCAATTAGGGCGTCATTTCATACACTGACGTGGCCCACATTTCGTGCGCCTCGCGCCCCGCGCCCCGCGCCCCCGGAACCCGTTTTCCTTATGTCTTTTTGACCTCAAAAGACTTGATAATCCGACTGGCTTGAGAAATGCTCATCCCAAAACATTGCAGTATCCCTCGTCATTCGAATATGTAAATGGGCAGGTTCGCGTCCGGCATCTGCCACAGTTACGAAGACCTGCAGCTCCGAGTTCCGGATCAGGCGTCGGGCTTGTTCCTACTTCCCAGATACTCTAGCCCCGCCAAAACCCTGCCAACCAAGCACAATTTTGCGGCATTTATAATCCCTTCGGTCAACCCTGCCGAGCATGTTGTCTTTAAATGGCTGACACCTGCCAAGCTGCCAACCCCCAAGTCGCACTTCCTCGATTTCCCCTTCCCCTTCCCCTTTCCATTCTCCTTCCCCTCCGTCAATCAGCGGTCTACACAAAGCATGAAGTACTTGCAGGCTCTCGCGGCCGCAGCCTCCCTATCTCTCGTTTCTGCCACCGTCGACTTTCAGTCGGTGAAGCCTCTGGCGATTAGTGACGGAGACACTATCCTTGGCGCGTATTTTGTTGAGCTGGACCAGCCCTCTGGCGTTCACGGTCGTTTCTCAAATCAGAATAACACCGTGGGTCGAGCTCGCCTTTGATTCCCGCAAAGGCATCCACTGATTGCTACTATTTTCAATTCAGGCGCACCACGCACTTTATTCTTCCCTCGACAAATGCGGCGCCAAGTGGTCACTACGGGAAGAATTCAACTCCCCTGGCATGTTCGTCGGTGCGACTGTCAATCTTGAATCTAATAAGGATCTCGCCATTCTTGCCGACATTCCCAATGTCATCGCCATCTCACCCATCTACGTGCATCGTGCTCCTCAGCTTACAGAGTCAAGAGACCTCGTCCTCGAGACGGCTTATGCGTTCGACACTTTTGCTCCGCACGTCATGACTGGTGTCGATAAGCTCCACGCTCAAGGGTTCCTCGGCGAAGGGATCAAAATTGCTCTCATAGACAGCGGAGTCGACTACCGCCACCCCGCTCTTGGAGGTAAATTCGGAGCTGGACAGAAAATTTCAACTATAGTGGACCTTTCTAAGGATAAGTCTGAGGTTGACGGCGTACATGTCCCGGACTGTGAGGGTCACGGCACTCACGGTGAGGGAGCCATAATGAGATGCGCCGTACCCTCCTTGCTTGTCTAACTCTCGGATACTCTTCTTCTAGTGGCTGGCATTGTGGGCGCAAACCCCAACTCCCACGGGTTCACCGGTGTCGCTCCCAAAGCCACTCTCGCAATGTAGTATGTCGAGTGCACTTGCATGTCGGAAAAATTGAGGCTCAAGCTGTGTTTTCTCTATGCAGTAAAATCCATGGCTGTAGCAAAAGCTATGACGACGAGGTCCTCATGAAAGCCTTGCAGGCGGCAGAACAAGAAAAGTACGACATTATATCCATGTCTATCGGAAGTGCGGGGAGAGCGTGGGCCAAGACCGTCCCGGCTGCGTTTGCCGCCAAACTTGCTGCAGCGGGCGTCGTCGTCGTGGCAGCTGCTGGTAAGAACCATCTCCTCGGTCTTTCAATGCAGGGCTCTAACCAACCTTACGTGGTCACCTCAGGCAACGACGGACGATTCGGTCCTTTCTATACCAATTCTCCCTCTGCGGGAAAAGGTGTCATCAGCGTTGCTTCCATCGAGAACACCGATATCCTTGTCCAGAAGGCCGAACTGGACAATGGGCACGCACCAATTAATTATTTCTCGGTCGATCCTCTGCCCATCCAAGGAGCATGGCCCATTTGCGCTATATCCTCGAACCCAAAGGATGCGAATCAGGCTTGCAAGGCGTTGCCGGATTCTATACAGCTCAGCGACTGCGTTGTTATTGTTCGGGCAGGAGGATGCCAATTGAGCGAAAAAATCGCCCATCTGCTGGATCGCGGTGCTCAGTATGCGCTGTTTTACGACACCAGTGGTACGCCTCCGTACCAAGAGAGTCCTGGAATAATCTCAGCTATGATTTCCAAAGACGATGGGGAAAACGTGAGTCCCAGTTGTTCTTCCACCGGGTGTTGATCATGAAATTCTCGATCTTCCCCCATATGTGTAGCTCGTCAACATGTCCGGCCAAGACGTCGTTCCCAAATTGAGATTCCCTCAGAGGAAAAAGCCGACCGTCATTCCGAATCCGCTTGGCGGTTTGGCTGTGCGTAGCTTTTGTCGTTGCATTCTGGGGCACCTCTGTCCCAATACTGATCTGATCTCTACTCTTAGGCGTTCAGCTCGTCTTATGGCCCAACGTGGGATCTGGAATTCAAACCAAGCGTCGCTGCTCCTGGAAGTAAGTCGACAAGCTCAATTTATTTGTGCAATTTGGCTTACGTGATACGTGATAGCTCGTATCCTCTCTACGGTGGTGAGACGAGGATTCTGCGCCAAGTATCATTCATTCATTAACATTGAAATCCTCCACAGCCCGTCAAAAACAACAAAGCCATGTATGGAATGAAATCCGGAACGTCCATGGCCACACCCTTGGTTGCAGGAGTCGCGGCATTGCTTTTGGAGAAGCACGGAAAGACCAAGAGCAACGCTCTAGGGATGCGATATCTGCTAGAAAGCACCGCGAACATAGTCCCCAGCTCGAAGGAATCAGGCAAACCGCTTCAAACGGTCGCTAAAACTGGGGCTGGGATGGTGGATGCGTTCAAGGCTATGTACGGTCATACAATCGTTACTCCTGGTAAGCATGATCTACAAGTTGCCAATTTTGGGGCAGTTCTAATTCCGAGGGTAAACCGTCACAGGCGAAATTCTTCTCAGAGATTCCTCTCACGTTTCACCCAAGAATCATGCTATCACCATCAAGAATACTTCGAAGAAAGCCCAGACGTACAAGCTCACTCACGTACCGGCTGGAACTATGAATACCTTTGGCTTGCATCAACAAGCGATTCCCGGCGACGCCCCGCTCAGCAATGACCACGCCTATGTCACCTTCCACACACAGAAAAAATTAAACACGATCATGGTTCCACCTGGGCAGTCGAGGATGGTTTACGTGGACATTTATCAACCCAAGGGAGTCGACGCCAAGAAACTTCCTGTCTTTGGTGGGTTCCTGAAGATCGAAAGCGCGAGCGACTCTGTGCACGTGTCATACATGGGGGTTGTTGGCGAGATGAAGGCCCTTCAGGTTTTGGATCGAACATCGGACGGTGAGTCTTGAAGTACTGTTTCTAAGTCTTGGAAGGTGACCTTGGGGGTATTTTTTGTACTTGAAAACGTAGTCTTTGGAGTAGCCATGCCTTTCGTAGCCGGCGCAGGGAAGAAGATCACGAAGCTTAAGGACGCGAAGGACACGACGGGCGCGACGACCAATAAGGGGAATATCCAGAAGGGGTCGAAGACCTACGGTTGGAAGTCTGGTATGCCCTGCGTCGTCGATCACGTTTATTGGGGAGTCCTAGCTCACAACCGTATAACATAGCCACCGATTTCCCCGTTATTTACTACCGCTTCCTCACCGGGACAGCTGAAGTCCGAATTGATCTGGTCGACTCTAACTTCAAGCTCAAGACTCCACTTCCCAAAGGCCAAATTAAGGACCAACTTCTTAGCTCTGAATATCAACCGAGGAATACACAGGGGACGCTGGACGAGAATGGGTGGGAGGAGTTAAGGGTGAGTGTCTTTAGCCCGACGTCGTTTGGTTTACCGACTCATCCACGCCTCTATGCAGCTGAAAAAACCAACATTTTCGGACGGAAAAACGAAGATTAAAAATGGGAACTACAAGATACTTATTAGGGCTCTAAGGGTTGGAGGGAACCTGAATACGGATTCCGATTATGACAGCTGGCTGAGCCCCGAGATTATTATCAACCACAACTAGTGGGTTTATATAGTCGAACCAATCGAGATCTCGTTTGTTACGGATTTTTCGGGACTAGATGTAGCAGCGTGATTAAGCATCCAACAACTTCCGCCTCGACCTCGTCGTAGGCTTAGGCAGACGGGGAAAGTTTTGGACGGGGTTTTGATTTGCCGGTCCCTGTTCTTTCAAGAACACGAATGCCAATACTGAATTTGGGCGTCGAATCGATCAAAGCATATGCATAGCGCCGCGTAATTCTGGACATTCCGATGAGATTCACGACTTGCCACTCACCCCGACAATATTCGATAAGCTGGTGCAATATGCACATTTAGCATGCTGTTTTATCCATTATCGGCAGTTATTACCGGAGAGTTCCCTATCTATCTAGCTTTGGCCATTATTTTGCAATGCTATCCGGCTCGATTACGTCTTAGAACAACTATCGGGAGAATTAGGACATGCGCAGGCGGGATCTAGGAACGACCTTCACTTTTCCAAACAGAGCCTAATGGATACGAGTTCGACCATTCAACGTGACGTCATTCCGCCGAGCCGATCTACAGATCCAGTTCTCTCATTACGGAAGCATATTGAGGCGTTCATTGGTGCACCTTCCGTTGTAGGCTTCCGGTCCCCCTTTCGTTATCTCCGAGCCCCTAAGCTCTCCGAAGAGCCACTCACCGGCAAGACCAACCATCCACGCACCTCACGTTTTGATATCTGCTACTCGATAAAATGGATTCAAAGGACAACGGGCAGCGAACAGCAATACAGGCATTCGCTGGGAGGCCGGTTTTCTCCTGTGCCAAATGTGCTGCAACTCTCGTGAGTTCGGTGAAAGAGTTAGGAACTTGGGAGAACTCAGGGATCAAAAATCGTAGGCATTGCAGGATGAGCTGATCAGCAAAGCGTTTTCCGGACGAGAAGGGAGGGCATAGTGAGCAATCAGCTTCGGAAGTTTTCCCAGTGTCAGGCTCACTCTCTCTCACTGGTCATGGGTCAGCTTATTACACTCCGCAGTCAACATAAGACTAGGGAAGAAGGAGGAACGAACATTACTGTGAGGCCGCGATGACCAATTGTCTCGGTTCGGCTGCTCGGAACTCGGCTGACGTTTGATTTCTCCGAATTCGGGAACTGTAGGACCGGAGTGCATACGGTGAGTAAGGAGTTCGTCCAAACGGAGCTGCAGGTGTCGGGAAGGTGACTGACTGTACCCGAAAGGTTGCGGATATTCTATGCGTGGGGTGTGGCAGTCTTGTTGGGTGGACGTACCTGAAGGCGCACGAGCAAAGTCAGCGGTACAAGGAAGGTTCTGGTCGCTTCACGTTCACTTCCGGACTGCGGTCGAGCTGACTAGGAGGTCCTCGTTTGATTCATGCGCAGGCAAATACATCATCGAGAAGGAAAGGATCACTCGGGACAACGCTTGGGAGTTGGATTCGTAGGCCGGGAGTTGGGATTGCCGGCGAGGGAGGCTGTGGACGCGTAAATCGCAAGACCCGTTTACCGGTCGAGAGAGAGACGAGTTGGCAAGGGTTTTTGTTTTCGATGACCGGACAGCGTGTTTGAGGCCAACTGAGACGTGTTTGAGTGGCTCGCTTGCAACGCGTTTTCAGGCAGAGGGTGTTTTTGGCGAGTAGAAAAGGCCGGGGCTTCTTTTGAACCGCGGGATGGCACAAGCGCTAACACACCAGTGGCGGGTCTTTGGTCTCGGACTGACCACGCTCTCCTCTCCTCCCACTCGCACTCTCTCTTGAACACTTTGCAAAGGATACGACCGCAACGCACAATTTCAACCAACGTACTCTGTCAACGCTGTCTGAACTTGATAGGTGCATAGTGAGCATCATCATAGTGCCTTGCCACCGCACGCGTAGATCTCGGACGTCGATTTGATAAAGGCAAGGCCAGCTACACACCCGTCGTCCCAGCCATGGCCATCTACTTTCCAGTCCCCGTTACACCAAACGGGAGACATGACGGCCCAGGGCATCATCCACAGTGGACATCTCCGTCAGCCTACAACGGTCTAGTAACATACCAACAATCTCTCGGCCACCCATCCTACCACTCTCCTTCCTCCCACTCCCAACAACCTCCTCACAGACCTCAATCGACCGCTCCTCAGCAACCCCTTACTCATCACTGGCAACAGCAACTCATCAAGTACGAAGCGTCCCGTGGTGCAGCCCAACCCCACCATCGCGCACGCACTTCCGCTTTCACTCTGCGCAATACCACCAAATCCGCCATCCCCATCACAAACCCAAACGCGCATCGGACACAAGGAAGCATATCGGATCGTACAGATGCCAGCAGTGATGAGTTACCGAGGGAGGGGACTCCCTCGGGTACGGGTCATCCTTCATCCACGGTGGGCCCCGTCACGTCATCATCCCCGACTATCGCCCCTCGTCCGACGTCGTCCCGGCCAAAGGAGGAATCAACATGGACTACTTTGGATATGGGAGGAATGCGCCTCAAGAACCTTTCACCTTCGTTATTCAAGCTCACTTACTTGACCACATTGTACATCAACCATAACAACTTGACATCCATCCCTGCCGCCATCGCCCAACTCCGCAATCTAATCCACCTCGACTTGTCTTCAAATCAGATCAGCTCGCTTCCCTCGGAGCTTGGCATGCTCACGTCGCTTAGGGAATTACTTCTCTTTGACAACATGTTGGAAACATTGCCTCCGCAATTAGGAACGCTGCACCAGCTAGTGATGATTGGTTTGGAAGGCAACCCGATCCACCAGGATTACCGGAAAACCCTTCAAGAGCACGGTACTCAGGCGCTCATCGCTTCACTCCGCGACTCGTGTCCCGTTCCACCTCCGCCACCAGAACGTTTGTGGAAGCACGTTCAACCGCGGTATGCTCCAGATCTCGAGCCTACCTCCGAAACGTTCACCCTACTGTGCTACAACATTCTGTGCGAGCGATATGCGACCTCGAACATGTACGGCTACACTCCATCATGGGCGCTTGCGTGGGATTACCGGAAGGAGCTGATTTTGACCGAAGTTGCCAACTATGAAGCCGACTTCCTTTGTCTCCAGGTGAGCCCTGCCGAATCGTCACGTGTGGGCAGGCTGCTAATTTACTACCAATCACACAGGAAGTTGATGCTGCACAGTATGAGGAATACTTCATGCGCCTCCTTGAGCCTCAAGGTTACGATGGCATTTTCTCACCCAAGTCGAGGGCGAGGACTATGTCTGAGTCTCAACGGCGACACGTCGATGGTTGTGCTATTTTCTTCAAGAAAGACAAGTAAGGGTATGACCGACGCCTAGATTGCCAACATGCCTAATGCTTCACCTTCTCTAGGTACGCTCTTGTAGAACGTCAAACCATCGAGTTCAACTCTGCCACATATCACAACCGTCGGGAGGATTCTAGGTTCTCGGGTATCTCCGAGGACATGTACAACCGCGTGTTCACCAAGGACAATATTGCCATTATTGCGCTGATGGAGAACCGTGCGACTGGTTCGCGCCTCATCGTCATCAACGTACACATCCATTGGGATCCAGAGTTTAGGGACGTCAAGTTAATTCAGGTGGCGGTTATGATGGAGGAGCTAGAGAAGATTGGGAAGCGGTTCGCCGCCCTTTCTCCAAGGTTGCTGGACGGACAACACGGACCTACCGGAGCTGCAAATGGTCGCGCTAACGGAACCAACGGAACCAACGGCGTCAACGGCAACCACTCAGCTTCGTCCACTCCCGAACCGACAGAGCCCGCTCAGCCCGTCCGAAAGGCACCCTCATACGAAGATGGCTCACGGATCCCAACCATCATCTGCGGCGACTTCAACTCCATTCCTCAATCCGGAGTGTACGAGTTCCTCGTCAACGGCACGCTCCCGCCCACGCACGAAGACTTTATGACGCACAAGTACGGCAAGTACACCGACGACTCGTCCGACAAAGGTGGATTGCGCCATAACTTGTCGCTCAAGAGCGCGTACAACACGGCGTTGGGCAACGAGCTGCCAATTACGAATTACACACCGAGCTTCAAAGGTGTGATCGACTACATTTGGTACACCAATTTGAGCTTGGGTGTGGAAGCTGTGCTGGGAGAGGTGGATCAGGCGTATTTGGACAAAGTCGTTGGGTTCCCGAATGCCCACTTCCCATCCGAGTGAGTGCTTCCCCCGCTATGGGAACGAGCTTTATCAGTCTAATCCCCCCTTTTTTTCCCGCGTAGTCACGTCTGCATCATATCTGAATTCCGTGTGCTGAAGCCCAAGGACAAGGATCCAACCGTGCAAGGCTCCACTGCCCGACCCATCCAAGCCTTCGCCAATGGCCGAAATGCTCAAACCCGAAAGTGAATCAAATCTTCAACCCCTTAATGTAGCATACAAATGCTGCCCGATCTACAACTCTCCTTTGGCCTTTTTAACCGCATCGTATATAGGTTGTTTTCCTTTTGGTTGATGTAGTTTTAACTCCGAAGGAGTGATCTTGTTCCTCTCTCCTCTCTTATTTCTGTTCCTTCCGCTTTCTTGCTATTCGTAGTTGCGTTTGGCTTGAACATCCCTCCTATGTTAATGTACGAGAGTGTTCCTGTTCTTTTATAGTATATGTCTGTTTTTTTTGGTGTTGCTTGCTGTTATCATCAATAAAAGTCGTTTTTAAACTCAAAAGCTGGCCCGATGTATTAGACTTTCGAAGCTAAGAAACAGGATGATTGCCCGACACCACGTCCGCTGCTGCGCGATCTCGTTCTCGTCGCATGGTGAAGTTGACCAGCCGTCGGAGGTCCGAGAAGACTTCGCGCTTCGGTTCGCTTGGTGACGGTGCTGGAGAGACGCTTCCTAGCGGGGGAGTCATCAGTCCTGCGTTGGAAGGTGTTGCAAGCATGGGTAGAGATGGCGAGCTGTGGTTCGGCGTATTGAGGGCCGATCCAGCAGTAACAGGTCCCGCTGGAGGGTCCATGTCGAGCGAGGACAGGAACGAAGTGGTTTCGAGCTCGTTCATCCTACTAGTCATTGCCAAGAATGTGTCCAAGATTCCATTTTGTTCTGCTTTTGGAACGCCTTTAAGATCGATGACCTAGAGCGGTACCCGAATGTTAAGCACGCGGTAATAGAGGCTTCGTGCAAGTCTTACCTTCTGGAAGTTGGAGAATGAAGAGTCGCCGATGAGGAGGGTATAGTTGCTGATAAACCCGGCCGAGGGATCCTTCACCGAGCTGATTAGATAAGATACAATTGAGGGTCAATGTTCGCTCACCGTCGGAGAATTCACCACCTTCAGCAGTGTTTCCAGTCGTGTCGTGCTCTTAGTGACAGAACGAGCGTAGCTGGATAAAGTTTTAGTTACCAGCGAAGGAGTTGCTGAGATGAAGTGCATGGACATACGAGGCCGATAGTGCACCACTATCCATGCCTTGAGGGAAACGCAAAAGGCAAGCTTTGACGCCTTGAAGGTCTATCATCACCTGAGAGCACTCCACTCTCAGTGTCTTGTCGACTTAAGAGTGAATAGACGCACCTGTTGAGGGCCCACGTCTCCCAACGGGCGACTTTTGACTAATGCATTGGTGAAGCGGGTGATCAAAAGACTACCAACCCAGTCAGGTTCAACCTGCAAGGATCATCGGACTCCGGCCTTACCTCGCTGCTTTGTCGTAGAAGTTCCTCAAGTACTTCTTTTGTTCGATGTGCGTGCGAATTACTTCCAAAACGGAGTCCACCGCTTTGACCAGGTCGCTGACATAAGGTGATTCCCCGCTGACCGTATCCAAAGCGCCCCATTGAGTTTTAATCATAGCAGCGAAGGCCGGTTCACATGCAGCTTCAAGTTCGCGAAGAAGGACGACTATGCATGACGATATCACGCTGTAGTCCAAAGTTTGATATAAGGTCAAGGGTGCTAAGAGAACGACGCCAGAACACACCTGACGAATAAGTCTCGCTCCGCCTGTAACGAGACCTTTTCTTGGTAGTCTTCGCTAATTTTTTCCTTAATTTTCTCCTCAAGCTGAGTAAGGGCGTTCGTTAAAGAGCTAGATTCAACAACCCGACGTTCTGGTAACACCTACTTCAGAAGAGGTGGTTTGGCAGTAATCTGCGGTATTGAGGACCGTGCAGGCGGTTTTGACCTCTGTGAATCTTCCTTCTACGGACCGACGTTCTCTTTCAGTTTTCGGCGTCCTATTCCACAAACATCGGTCAGTCGCCTTCCATCGCCCAAACCGGCTAGAAAGCGCACCCTTTGATTCCAGCAAAAAGGACATCCTCTTTTAAGGTGCCAGTGGTTAGAAAAGGACTATGCATCTGACAAGAGATACACCAACCTGCATAAATGGCTAACCACTTCTTGTGAAGGTTTGCCAAGTCAAAAAGGGGCTTCCCCGTGAAAAGCTTGGCGCATTGCTCAAGCGTTTGGCCATAAAAGTAGAAAAGTTCTGTTGATGACGGAAGAACCATGACTGCCTGGCGTTCTCCTTCATTACTTGCTCCACCGGATCCGGCTGCACTGTCAATCGATTGACGTGACTTGGATGCCCCCCGAAATGGTGCAAGCATGTCTGCCAGAGCCCTGATCAGTGTAGGAGAGTTAGTTTTGATACGCCGGAGATGAAAATAAACCATACTTGTCTTGCGCATCGACGAAGATGTTCATATATTGCTCGAATGCAGCCGACAGAGTAGTTCGCGGAGATAATCCCGGACGAAGGGGAGAGGCGGCTAGTTGCAGAAGCTCAGCGAACTGCGTACAACCATGAATCAGAGACTTGCACCGCTGCTTCAGAACGTGTCGAAAGGTACCCACTGAGACACCGTATTTACTGGCCATGACATTTTCGAAATCAAAGGCCATTTGCAAGGCCTCAAGAAGCTGAGCAACGGTCATAGTCGACGAAGCTTTGGCCAAGAGGATGGACAGATCTTCTCTGGAAATGACAGAGGTGTGAATATCCAACCAAAACTACACCAGCCATTCCACTAACCTGGTGATTTCGGCAAACCGGGCGACCAAATGTTCGCCTAATTTCCAGGCTGGAGGGAAGACCTGGCCATACTCCTCATCTGAACTCGCAAGCTGCTTGCGGAACCAGGAGAATCGGCGAGATAAGTTGTCCAGCTGCCCGGCCTGGTTCACCCATTAAGTCAGTGTTGGGACGTCAGGCTCGGATAAGAATACTGGACCTCGTCTGACGGCTTGAATATTCTCCGATAGTCTTTTAACTCCATAGAGCAGTATCGATCGATGTATTGGTGGCTGTTCATCGAGGATGATCAATGTCCGCGAAGCAGTGGGAGCAATTAACAGTGCCCACCGTACATCTTCTCCTAAAACATCCACCACAAGGCATCCTTGACTGACTAAGGTTGGATTGATAGGCTTGGCAGGATCTTGAAGGAAGCTACGAGGGGGGGCAGTGAGTCTGGCAACATTCGGGAACTCAAAAATACGACGAACAAAGTGTCGAAGTCGCGCTCGAGCTGGGTCCGTATACGACCTTGCACGGCTTGAAAACGTTTCGTCAAAGCAGCAACAGTTGGTATAGTAGAGTAAGTTTTGAAGAATACGAAAAGCTCCTTTGTTGCCTATTCGTGGCTGTCTTAGGTCAAAGGAATCTTCAACGTAAGACAACCGCAACAAACCCCAAGTGTATGAGAGATTTGAGTGTAGTCTTTCGCCTCTGCCAGGGTTTCAAGCTGGGAGACGCTATTCACTTGAATCTAAAGTGTCAGGAGAACAAGCTAGAGCAGGGAGAGGTCACTCACTAAGTATCTGCAAGCGCTTCAAGGATGTTATCGTGGTGACAAGATTCTTTTTACCAAGGTCAAGGATTTGGATCTCTTTTGTAATGTCCTGGACTATAGCCTCCGACTCGGTCGCCTTCTCCCGGATGCGATTCATCTGTGAGAGCAGTTCCTGTACCAAAGGAGGTGAGCCAGGCCCAGCCGTTTTCCGTGAAAACCACAGAGAACTCACTGCAATAAGTTCCTGTATCGTTTGAAGTCGGTTTGGGTCTTGGTCGCGTCGTAGCTCGAGTCTAAGAGCGTCGATCTCATCTTGAATTTCTTTTTGTTGAGTCGCGAGTTGAGTCCGAACTGTGTCTAACCGAGCTAGCGATTCCTCTGCTGGGACATTTAGTGAGCTTATTCAATCTATCTCCGAATGCGGGGGAGTGCCTTGCCATTGGGGAATAGAACGTTGAGGCTGTCGACTGGACTAAAGGAAGTTAGGGTGTCGAGAGGATCGGCCGGAGACGGGTCAAGCAGTAAGATTCTCTGAAGACCTGAGACTACGTCTTGAGGAAGCTCTTGCCGCTGCATATGATGATATTCGAAGACCCTGAGGTTTTGCCGACGCGTGGTCGTTGGAAGTTGTCGACCACTGAAACCGAACATCTACAAAGCCAGACTAGATGCCCTGGGAACCGAACCGAAGACACATCTTCCGAGTTTTCTACCTTTCCCAGCACCTATCTCACGGCTCGCAATTATCTAGTTCAGGTACCATTCATTAGTTCAACCAATGCCAATGATTTTGATGATAACTAACTTCGAGTGCTCACAAATACCGAAGAGGACGGCCTCTAGCGAGGGAAGTTCGGTACTTCGCCAAGACCGTGCCCGACCATTTTCCAACCAATGCAGCCCTGAACTCGACACCCCCACATGAGACAGGTGAGCGGATTTGGGTTGGCTGAGACTCTTATATTTTCCCGCTCCGTGATTCACCTTCCCTGCGATATTCGGCTTCATTCTGGCATTCCGTGACAGCCCGTCTTGATATAGAATTCCGTCGAAACGCCTCGCAAGAACTTCAAGAACCGTGTTTTCCGATTCTCTTGGCCGCGGTACTGGGATCCAGATCGACAATCGGCAACGGGTTTGTGAGGGCACCGGCAGACAATCAGGTCAAGATGTACTTGGGCGAGCGAATTTGGACCTGGGACTCTCAACCTTTGTGTCGTACGAGTTACCCTTATCGCCTTCTATGCACTGAAGGGAGCCTTGAACGATCTATTCGATGCATTCTTAGGAATATATTCTATGTTGCTGCCGCGGGAACGCCTACCTCGACGTCAACACAAAGCCATCATGTGCGTTAATGCAATGTCTCTCGGCGTCAACTCAATGTCCTACCGCCCCCGACGACACTCCGCCAAGCGGTAAACGAGCCGTCTAAGACCGGTTCTTCTGTCACCATCCACTGGCCACCACGGAGTAGTCGTTGACGCAACAGTCAGTCGAAGTTATTCCGTTCTTGATGTCAAATGCTAGGTAGACCCTGAAAATCAACCAGGTGTAGGTATTCCTCTTCCTCGAGTGGTTGATCTGGCTTGCTGAACTGCCACAACAGACCGACGGTCTTGCACTCGAAGGACTTCTCAACTTCCTTGCCCGCACATTCGTCGGATTGGAGTTTTCGGTAGCAGCAAACTGAATGCGACATCTATAACCGACCATCATATCTACGGCCAAGATGAGACTATAAATTCTGGCTTGGCCTCGTCTTGGAGCTGCACGCTTGGGCTTGGAACACTATACTCCCGTCTCATTCCCTGTTCTTGGCTGTTCCGATGAAGTACGCCATCGCCACTCTGTCTGCTCTCGCCTGGGCAGCTGTCCAAGTCAACGCCGCTGCATGCACCTGGTGCCAATGTACGTTTTAGTTTGCTCCTCATGAAAGCCTGCTGACTCCCGTTTCCGCAGGTGGTGGCGTAAGTGTTCATCCACTGAATTATAATATTATCATTCATGAACTCCGCTCTGTAGATGTATTACTCTGGCGATACCGACTGCGCGGCAGGATCCACTTGCGTTTATAATAACGATTGGTGTGTCAGTGTCGGTGGCGAGATCGAAACATTTCGACTAATATCCTTATCACTCCCCGTAGGTACTCGCAATGGTACGCATCAAGAACCGCCTTTTAACCCTGAAAATATAACTTATTCTCCCAATATAGCATCCCCGGTGGCAACCCGACTACGACTACGACCACTAGTACAACCACCACCACTACCACCACCAAAAGCCCCACCACCACCACTACCACCACCACAACAACGTCCAAGTCGACTACCACTACGTCAAAGACCTCGACTACTACGACGACCACTGGATGCCCCCCGACCTCTACTCCAGCTGCCGGATCTGGCAAATCTGCTTACTTTGGCGTCAGTGAGTGCTGGTCTTGGTCAACTATTGAACTCAAGCCTTTTGGACCGGTTCTTAATACGTTGCCCATCCACATAGATATCGCTGGCTTTGACTTCGGTTGCGGTGTCGACGGTACCTGTGGCATGACGGCTCCTAATCTCGACTACCCGCCTTTGGCCTCTCTGGGGAACCCCGATGGCATCGGCCAAATGCAGCACTTCCGCGCTGGTGTAGGTCTTCGGTTATTTCCTATCGGGGGAGAATTCTGAGGTCGCCTTTTGAATCTCTCAACAGGGCATGAACACTTTCCGTCTTCCGGTTGGATGGCAACGTCTAGTTAATGGCAACCTGGGCGGCACACTGGATGCCAGCTACTGGGTCAAGTACGACCAGCTTGTACAAGGCTGTCTCGCCACTGGTGCCTACTGCATCATCGATATTCACAACTACGCTCGTTGGAACGGCAACATTATTGGCCAAAGCAACGGCGCTGTCACCAACTCAGACTTCTCTAGCCTTTGGAGCCAGATTGCCACCAAGTACGCTGGCCAGTCTAAGGTTATCTTTGGTCTTATGAACGAACCCCATGACGTGTACGTATACTCCTGTCTCGCCACGCATCTGTATCCTGACTTCGCACACCTTCAGTCCTGACATTACTATTTGGGCGGCCTCGGTCCAAGCTGCTGTAACGGCCATCCGTCAAGCTGGAGCCACGAGCCAGTTGATTCTCATGCCTGGTAACAACTGGACTAGCGCTGGTACCTTCGTCTCAAGCGGATCAGCCGATGCTCTCAGCAAAGTCACCAATCCTGACGGTTCCATCGATAATCTTATCTTCGATGTTCATAAATATCTCGATTCGGACAACTCTGGCACCCATACCGAATGTGTCACTGATGTGAGTCAGCTGATACAGGAATTTCGGATCCCACTAATCTAGCCGGAACGGATTAGAACGTTTCAGACACTTTCGCCCCTCTCGCGCAATGGCTCCGCTGCCACGGCCGAAAGGCTATCTTGACTGAGTCAGGCGGTGGAAACGTCCAGTCGTGTGTGACTTACTTCTGCAGCCAGCTGGACTTTATCCGAACCAACAGCGACGTCTTCCTTGGATACAGTGGGTGCACCTTCATGCCGTCTAGCCGTACGTGACTGACGCATGTCGCTCGCTAGCCGGTTGGTCCGCTGGATCATTCGACTGTAAGCCTCTAAGATCTGGCATTCTAACAAGGAACTCAAAGTGCTTTCCCAGCTACCTACACCCTCACCGAGACGCCGCAGAACGGTCAAGACACTTTGCTTGTCAAGTCTTGCTTGTATCAGAGTGGTTCAACTACCACCACGGTAGGCAATCCAACGATCGCTCGTTTTAGCAGAGAGCTTACCGATCCATTCAGACTTCAGCCACCACCACCACATCGACCACTTCCTCCACCAAGACTTCGACTTCGACTACCACCAAGACTTCGACTACCTCCACCAAGACCAGCACCACGAGCACTCCATCTGGTTCCGGCTCCTGCTCCTTCGGAAACCCTTACGAGAATGGATATACCGCGTATTTGTCCCCATACTACATCGCAGAAGTCAACGCCGCCATTGCCACCCAGAGCAGTTCTACACTTAAGACCAAGTCCGCGAAGGTGGCCCAGATCCCCAACTTCACCTGGTTTGATACCGCTGACAAGGTTCCCACTCTGTAAGACCATCCTTTCGGGACGGTGATCGGGCCTTCGTCCTGAATATTCTTGATTCGATAGCGGCGATTACCTTGCGGACGCTCGGTCCATGCAGGCCGATGGCACGAAGATGATCCTTCAGATTGTCGTCTATGACCTTCCCGATCGCGACTGCCATGCTAAGGCATCCAATGGAGAGTACCACATCGCTCAAAACGGTGTTGCCAACTACAAGGCTTACATCGACGCTATCAAGAGCTACGTTGTCCGTGAGTGATAAACCGCATTCTTTCCTCGTACCGCATCTCTGAGAGACGTCCTCGTTATAGAATACCCCGATGTCCGTATCGTCGCTGTGGTTGAGCCCGACTCGCTAGCAAACTTGGTCACAAACATGTCCGACTCTCACTGTGCCAACGCCCATGATGCCTATCTCCAGTGCACTACCTACGCTTTGCAGCAACTTAACCAATGCAACATCTGGCTGTATCTTGACGCTGGTCACGCTGGATGGCTCGGATGGCAATCCAACCAGGACCCCGCAGCTCAGCTCTTCGCACAAGTATACAAGAGTGCTACTCCCAACCGTGTCCGAGGGTGAGAATCACGTATCAGCTGCAGTCAATAGACGACTGATACCCACCTTTTATCTGCTTTTCAGTCTTGCCACCAACGTTGCCAACTACAACGCGCTTCATGCAAGCACTCCCGACCCCATCACTCAGGGTGACCCATGCGTCGATGAACTTTCCTACGTGCAAGCCATGTCTCCTCGACTCACCAACTACGGCTTCCCGGCCCACTTCATCATCGACCAAGGCCGCTCTGGTGTCCAAAACATCCGTGGGCAGTGGGGGGATTGGTGCAATATTAAGGGTGCTGGATTCGGCATGCGCCCGACCAACGTTACTCCGGATCCCGTCATCGATGCCATCGTCTGGGTTAAGGTTCGTAGCCTTTGTAACTTTTCCATTGAAGGGATAGAGTTATTGACGATACTACCCTTTAGCCCGGAGGAGAATGCGATGGCACGTCCGATTCCTCATCGCCTCGCTACGACTCGACTTGCTCGCTCTCTGACGCCAAGCAGCCTGCTCCCGAAGCTGGAACATGGTTCGAGGCCTACTTCGAAGATTTGGTCAACTTTGCCAACCCAGCTCTCTAAGTCTCCCCACGACGGGAAGCAGGTACATCTTACTATAGTAGGTAGAAATACAATAGAAATTTTGGCCCGAAACAGAGAAATATATATAGGTTTGTCAGAGTCCATCTTTCTATCCTTTATACGAGTGACAGGGATCCTATCATGAATCGCAAGCAAATGCCTCCGGATCATACATCATGAGGCCGTCTTCCTCTCCCGCTGCCCATGTCGCAAGCTGGCCTATAGACAAGGGATCCAAACTCAGAGGTTCTCCGTCACAAATCCCTCTCAGAAACTTTCCTATTTTGATTTTCTGAATTACCGTCTCCTTTGTGACTTCCGGTCGAAGCTGGTAGAGCCGAAAATCGAGCGGCTCCTCGCCACTCCATAGAAGGATAAGAAGATTACCTCCCTTATCAACCTCGACATCAAGCTCGATGACCGCAATATTCGATCCAAGCTCGTAGTTGATGGCCTTTGATGAAAACACGAAGCATCTTGATCCCGATGGAATGCCGGCAACCTCCCGAACCATCCATGGGATGCTCCCATAATAGTCAGGGTGATTGGTGAAGGGATACCATATCTCCGGATCCTGAAACCAGGCAGGGGCCAGCTCAGCTGGATAGTCCAACTTCGAAACGTTCTTCGGCTTAAAGATTGCTGGGTTGCTCCCAAGTCGAGGCCATCGCATAGGAGATCGGCGAATACCAGGAAAGTCTAGCTCCTAATAAACAACGGTTCAGTGTGAGTAAAAGTAGTAAATCAACTGGTCCTCACCGAGCCCTCTAATGACTCATCAACTGGTGCCGGAGGTGGGGGATCCCGACAGCCAGCATCCGCAATGAAGAGCCTCCCTGAATGCATCCCAACAACTGCAATCCCTGTCGCCTCGTCAAAGGCTGCACAAAGAGGAATGTCCTCAATGTCATCGGGGATCTTCCACCGGGCCAGAACAAATGGACTCGGGTTCAGGGTCCTCGGGTTCAGGGTCCTCGGGTTCAGGGGTCTCGCGAGCATCAGCGAAAAACATGTCTAGGGTGTAGGGGTCTACTTCAATCATCCTGGACCCAGACTCGCCCCATGCGATCGTAAGGGGGCTTGACAACCCATTGGCGACGCGGTCTATCCCTAAGATGGAGTAGGGGGAGGAAGATGTTGCCGACCCCAGGGTTTCATCCCGCCCGATCCGGCTGACTAGCCAGCCTGATTCTGTAAACATGGAGCAAAAGATGCTGGGATCGGTGGACTTCGAATATGCTGGAGCGCGGCGCAGCAGCCGTGTGTGATGTATGAAGGGGTGGTACGGAATCGAAAGCGATTGTTCACATCGAATGAAAGGAGTAGGGAGGCCTGATTGATTGGTGCTGAGCCTCTCGAGTATGTCGGGCATTCTATAGATATCGAGGGACCTGTTTCGAGCCACTACGACGATATCGTCATGAAGAAGCACGTCAAGCACGTTCTGGTTCTGAATGGCATATACGTCAACTCTCCTGTCATACACCTTTACATAAGAATGATCTCGCACCTCAGCGATGGAACTAGTAGCAGCGAGCCGGACCAATAGGATGGTGTTTGCGTGAGGGACGGATAAGAATCCCTGATTGGGAGTCCCTTTGGATCTCGCAAATGCCCACCAGCCCTCCTTTTTGTCCTTTAAAGACGAAAATCCCTGGAGCTCATTTCGGGGAGCTAGCACATATGCACCCTTATGATCCTGACTTTGGTGAGGAAGGTCGAGGATGAAGGAGTAAGTGCGGTATTCCCTGGGGAGGGGGGGGTGGGGTGGGGTCGGTTCAGTCTACATCAAAATCCGGTATGTCCGAGGCTCACGTGGTAGATACAAAGAACTCCACCGGCTTCCCAGCTTCTTCAGTTACAACTGCGCCGTCCACAGAGCCCACAAGCGTGCTGAATGATCCGAGTACTCCCCCGGTACCCTCGATGTCCCAGAGTTGCAGATGACCTTTGAGAGTTTCGATTACTAGCCACCGAGACCTAATCAGAGTCATCCAGACTGCAGAATCGTCCATCTGAATTTCCCGCGACCAGTCGCGCTCCTGGACAGCGTACGTGATATCTGTACTGGCTATGGACTGTACTCGTTCTAGTCGAGCGAGCCTGGTCCGGAGGTTTTCTGCGGTGGCTGAGGGAACATTTGCTTTGGGAAGCGCATAGTCAGGCCAAGTCGAGCCAGTCACACTGTGAGGGCCATCGGTCCAATCCTGAAGACGGCTAGGGGTTTGACCCGCTTGAAACTGCGTCGGGGGACTGATCTGCAAGGAACGATATGTAAACACGCTGAGAGGTTACATGTATGGATGCCAAATAAAACTTACTGGGGGGGTTAGCAGATATTGTCCGTTTTCTTGCGGACGGTGGAGAGTTGAAGTGGGCATAGCAGGGAAGTGACGCGGCATTGTAGTGCTCGAGTCCGGAGACTTAATGGCAGAAAGAGGGGTTGGGGTTGGCTCTGATAAAGGGCTCGACGGAGAGGACATGGCGGGTCGCAGGGCTAGTTTCGAGATGGTAGTGTTGCCGTCGGTTCCGCTTGAACCGGTTCTCGAACTGGTGACGGTTCCGCGGTTCGGTTTCGTTTCTTGAAAGGCTAAACCAGTTCCGGAACCGAACCGAGCCGAACCGGCGGCAACGCGAGAGGAGAGGTTGGGTGGAGACTTCAGGAACAGCTGGCACAGCCCTCAGGGAAAGCACGCGACTTGGTACCTGCCCGCCTGTTGCAGTCGAGGACAATCGGCACGAAGAGTGACCCGATCAGGCAGAGCTTGGGTATATGCCTGGCAAATGAGTCCAGTTGCGAGCGTCTGAATATATTCGGCAACGTTACTCTCTAGCCCAGGATGAGTCTTAGCCAATTGCGATTGACCAATTTTCTTGACCATAGTCGATAACGTGGTGGTCCTCGAATGTCCACCTCCTTCACGAAGATGGTTTCATCAGTTTTTTCCTGCTCCGATCGAACGCTACGCGCTGAACTCCCTCATTCTTCGCGATCGATTGCCTCCCGTGCCGCATTCTGGTGACCGGGTCTTCTCACGGTTCGAGATTTTCTACAAGGCCACCACCAACGATCATGGCGTCTTCCGGCTCGACAGAGACCCAAGTCTGGAAGACCTTGTCACAAAACCCCAACCTGGTACGTAATATCGGTGGGTTTTGTGCCTTTTAAGACTGATAATATTTTGGTCGTCGTGCAGACTGCTCCTCAACTTGCCCCGCTGTGCAAGAACATTTCAACGAAGGAACTCGTCACTGCCCTCAACTCTCTACTAGCCAAGGACTTGGTCAAGGTCGCCAAAACCAATGACGGCAAACTTACTTGGAAGTCTGTTGATGTTAGTGATGCTAAAGCGTGAGTCACGGTCTTCGCGACAGTTTGCTTTAGAGACCGACGGCTTTGCGGTGCAGAAAAAATGCTATGGCTGGTGACGAAAGGATGGTATATAGTGCTATAGAAGCTTCTGGCAACCAAGGTATCTTTATTGCCTCTGTCATCCGTCGGTGCCCGCTCACGACATGTTCGCCCAGGCATCTGGTCGCGTACTATAACCAACCAGACGAACCTTCCAAACGCCGTGGTTACCAAGATTCTTAACAAGCTCATGTCATCAAAGCAAATCAAGCAAGTAAAAGCCGTTAACCACCCAACTCGAAAGATGTATATGGTTTCGCATATCGAACCCAGCGTGGACTTAACTGGCGGACCCTGGTACACCGACTTCGAATTGGATCCAACATTCATCGGATTCGTTAGGTCCGCGTGCTTAAACTTCGTTCAGAAGAAAGTAGGTGATATTGCGGTTTGATTATTAGTCTCTTGGGTCTAACTGCGATCATGGCCTTTTAAGAGCTTTCCGGATCCGGATGATGACTCCTTGTCTGCCCCTCTTTTCCCTACCACCTGGGTCGACCGATACCCGAATCTTCACGATATCCTTCGCTTCGTGAAAAGTGCAAAGATTACCGACGTCAACCTACTCCCGGAACACATTGAAGAAATCATGAACATTCTCATGTACGAAGGGCTGGTCGAAAAGCTCCCTGCTGCAGGGGGAGGCAACGTCGGTGGCGCAGCGCCTCGGAAAGTCGACGAGAGTGATGGTGAAGATAGTGACGATGGGACGAGCACCGGAAGCCGGAAGCGCAAGCACAAGGCGTCCAAAAAACGGAGAGGAAGCGACGATGGTTTTAGCAGTACGGAGGACGAGGAGGAGGAAAGGAAAAAGAAGAAGAGGAAGAAGGTGCGAAGGAGTGATTCTGAGGATGAAAAATCCGGGGATTCCGACGAAGAACGTGAGCGATCGAAGAAACGTAAAGGATCCCGAAAACGGAATGACAGCGAGTCGGACTCGGACTCGGATGATGGGTATCCCTCTAAGCCTCGTGGGCGCGAGAAGAAAAGAAAGAGGGATCGAAGTCACACTCTCAGTTCTGGCGAGGACTCCGATTCCGACGATGACCGTCGCTCTAGGTCCCGCAAAAAGTCCCGTAGAGGGTCTGGCTCCGAAGACTCGGACGATGATCGTCATAAGTCCTCTTCCCGGGCCTCGAAGAAATCCAAGGGCAAGAAAGGAAAAGATGGAGAGGACGATGAAAAAATTGACCTGGACTCAGCCTTTGGACACCTGCTCAGCACCGGCAGTGTCTATCGCGCCATTCGACCTGAGCGCGTTGGTTTGGGCTGGTCACAGGCTCCGTGTGCAAGATGCCCGCAACTGGAGTTCTGCGAGGATGGAGGTCCGGTAAACCCAAAGGGCTGTAAATATTACGGAGATTGGCTGGCGCAAACATTGGGTGATTGATGGATTGGCGGGCGTAACACACGCCTGGTCGAGACAGTTGGTCCGTGTATCTTGGTGCGGTGGGAAGTCACTTAATTAATGTATTGCCCTTGCACTATGAAGACTTTACGGTCATCGCTGCCTGCTCAGGCCGAACCTCATGACTGTTGAAAGACCCCTATTTGGTGTAAATCATGAATAAACCCAAGGCGATGCGAAAACATCCAAGCAATATATTCGAATATCACAAGAGACAAGAATGCAAGAATGT
>KN822969.1:73647-85448 GCA_000827465.1 Tulasnella calospora MUT 4182
TGTGCGGTTTATAGAGCGGATGGACTCCGCGTTCGTGAGTACGGGGGGAATGACGACTTCCGCCTTGTGGTGGTTCGAGAGGTCGAAGCCAACATCCCACGCGGTTCGGAAGGCGAACCAACATCCGCAACCTCACTGTTTAAGAAGTCGCGACTCTCCTTTTGGAAATACCGACTCCACTCAATTGAATGATAGGGGAAATTACGTTGATGGACTGCATGCGCACCCGGAACCGTGTCCACAAGAACCCGCTATGAAGGGGTTTCATGCCGACCGACGACGAGCCCCGGGACACAAAGCATGGTAAGCATGTCCATCTCCTTCTCTGACCAGTGTTACCATTACGGAATTGTCTTAGCAGAAACGCATGATACAATGAGCGAGGAATAGAAGTCTCGTTGCAACGAAGCGCCGTCAGTTTTTAAGTTGTGGCCGTGGAGGACAAGGAGCTGAACCCATATGGTCAACTTCCGTCCAACGGTACCCAGAGCGTAAGCCTTGACGGATGTCCTTCATTGCATCTACGCATGGTGCTCCGTCACTCGCTCTTCGGTTTCATATAAAAGCAAAGACATCACAGCCTTTCTCCTACAAGTCTCCCTTGACTTACAATCCAACTACCCGTCCTTCCTTAATCTCGCTCTTTCATCATGCATCTCCGCGGTGCTGTCCTCCTTACTCTCGGCTGGTCACTCGGCACTGCAACTGCGGCCGTCGATATCCACTCCATCAAAAAGGGACCAGCCGGCCCCAAGGTTGTCCCGGGCGCTTATATTGTTGAACTCGACACTCCCAACGCTTTAGGGAAAAGGGCTTCAATCTCTGTAAGTAATCACGTTCAACGATCCTACAAAATTTGATTACCGACAGCTTCGTTCAGCCGCATGCCGCTCTTTATCATGATCTCAACAGACGTGCTGCCAACTGGAATCTTCGCAAGGAATACGACGCCCAAGACGTCTTTGTAGGAGCTGCGGTCAACGTCGCAAGTGATGAGGATCTTGTCAAGCTCGCCTCCATCTCGCACGTTAAAAGCATCTCCCCTGTTTATCTCCACCCCCGACCTCAACCCGTCAAGTCCCATATTGTAACAGGGAAGCATGACGATAAACTTCCTCCAGACACCTTCTCGACCCATAAAATGACTGGCGTCGATAAGCTTCATGCCGAAGGTGAGGCTTACCCTTCGGACTTTGTGACGAAGTCCCCGCTGGACTTGCTCATTGACCAAAATCATCTTCATGTCTGGTAGGCATTTACGGAAAGGGTATCAAAGTCGCTGTCATCGATACAGGGATTGATGATCTTCACCCCGCTCTCGGCGGCGGCTTTGGCAAAGGTTCCAAGGTTTCATTCGGAACGGATCTCGTTGGGGATGCGTACACCGGTGCGAATGCTCCTGTCCCGGATAATGACCCCATGGATTGTGCAGGACATGGTACCCATGGTATGTAGTTTCGCAGTTGAGAACATTCACTGTATTTGGACCAACCTTAGCCTCGTGCAGTCGCCGGTATCATTGGAGCAAGCACAAATGAATACAACTTTACTGGTGCCGCGCCTTCAGCAGACATCGGTGCATAGTAAGTGGTTCGACCTTTTTCATTGCGTTAAGACTAAATCTTTCTGGTGAATAGCCGGGTTTTCGGCTGCGAGGGCTCTTCTGGCGACGACGTTATCATAGCAGCCCTCACTCAAGCCTACAAAGATGGCGCTAACATCCTCTCCTTGTCACTGGGAGGGGCTCAAGGCTAGAGTGAAGCTCCTTCGAGCGTCGTGGCATCGAACATTGCCGCCAAGGGACGCATCGTTACCATTGCAGCAGGTCAGTTCAGAAACTCGAAACATTCTCCAACGCGGCCACCTGACATTCGGTATTCATCTGCTTAGGAAACGATGGCGCCTACGGATCGTTCTACGCCTCCTCTCCTGGGGCTGGGAAAGAAGTCATCAGCGTCGCTTCAGTCGAAAATACCCAGCTCATAGTCCAAACCGCTATTCTTTCCAACGGTCATGCGCCCGTTGTCTACTACTCCCTCACTCCTTTACGCATTCCAGGTTCTCTCCCTATTTATGCTCTTTCTACCGACACCACTGTAGCAAACGACGGGTGTGACCCACTTCCCGACTCGACTCCGGACCTCAGTGGTTACGTTGTCCTTATCCGACGTGGCTCGTGTACCTTCACCCAGAAGGTGACCAATGCCGCTGCTAAAGGTGCCAAATACGCTTTGATTTATAATAACGTGGCTACTCCGGTTACTATCGACACCGGAGATTTCCCCGCTGCGGCAATTTCTGCTGAGGATGGAGCATATGTGAGTACTGCTGTGGCAATCACACCCAGAGTGCTTCATACTGAAATCTCCTTCTTGCCAGCTTGTCAGTGAATTTGTTGCGAAGACGGGAGTCACACTTACCTTCCCGCAAACCGGAGGTGCTTCCACTGTACCAAACCCACAAGGAGGGCTGATGGTCCGTGAAGGATTTAAAACCACTCGACTCAAGTCTAACATCGTCGGCCTTGCAGTCGTCGTTTTCGACTTACGGCCCTGTAAATGATCTTGTGTTTAAACCAAGCGTCGCGGCTCCTGGAGGTGTGTAATTTTCCCATGTCGTGTCCTGTTCAATACTGAAATCTGCACTTCCAGGCAACATTCTTTCGACTTGGCCTAGGAATCTTGGCAGCTATGCTGTCCTTTCGGGAACCTCCATGGCTACACCATTCGTGGCCGGATCGTCTGCCCTTTTGCTCGAAGCCACTGCGAAGCAAAATAGCGCTCTGGCTTCTCTTGGGGCACGATATCGCTTCGAAACAACCGGCTCGCCTGTTCCGAGTTCTCAGACCGAGGGTGATCCCCTCCAGACTCTGGCTCAGGCTGGAGCAGGATTGGTCAACGTGTACAATGCCGTTCATTACACCACTAGTGTGACACCAGGTGAGCAGGTCTAGGCGTATTGATTTTGCCACGCGAGACTGACCTTCCAAACTTAGGCGAACTGATCCTCAACGACACTGCACACGCCCGACCCGTCCAAGTGATCACAGTCAAGAACAAGTCAAAGAAGCCCCAAACGTACACCATCTCCCATATTCCTGCAGGGACTACCGCCTCCTTTGACTCCGACCAGCAAGCCATTCACTACCCAGTCCCACTTAACACGAACTACGCCAAAGTGTCCTTCAGCAGGAAGAGCCTCGTCGTTCCCGCTGGTGGTCAAGCCACGTTCAGTACAACAATTCTCCCACCCAGCAGAGTTGACCCTAAAGTCCTCCCTGTATACTCTGGGTTCATCAGGGTAGTGAGAAAGGATGGACTAGAAATGTTAAATGTGCCTTATCTGGGCGTCGCGGCAAAAATGAAGAATATGAAGATCATTGATAGAACTGACTACTGTGAGCAATACGGAGAAGTGGCGGCACACACCCAGGCTGATCGTGATGTATCTTTACTATCAGACTTTGGAGTCCCTTTGCCTTTCGTCCTCGATTCAGCGGGCAACCCTCAAAATGCCTCTCGAACCTACACATTCCAAGGTATCACGACTGCCATCCTCTTGCTGTCTACTGCTAAAGAAACCGTCCAGGAAACGACTATCCTACTCTTTTCTTCCGCCTGCTGGCTGGGTCCCCTGTTGTCCATGTGGACCTTGTTGGAGCCAACACGACCCTGTCCACCCGCAGCCTCTCCCAATCCCTCGTCTCCTTGTCAACCCGTTCAATCGAAGTCAGCAAGGACGACTCCCTAAGTAAGCGAGGACTGGGAGGCTTCTGGGACTGGCTCTTTCCGCATCACTCTGGCTCAGGGACTTTCGGCAAAGTTCCGATTGCCGGGCAAATTGCCGAGTGGGACTATGTTGGGAGGAACTCTGATGGCGATGCTCAGAATAATGGCTATAATGCCATTGAGGTGAGCCATCCAGAGTAAGAATCTTCTCTAGCTTGGCTAACTTGAGCCCTGACTGTCTTAGATCAATCCTCCAACATTCGCAAACGGCACGGCTATTCCGAATGGATCCTATAAGCTTCTTATTCGTGCACTAAAGGTTACCGGAGACCCTAAGTCCCAGGCTGATTATGATTCTTGGACGAGCCCTCTCATTACCGTTGCCAAGCCTTAAGAACTCCAGTTGTGCGCCTTTCCCCATTGCCAATGTCGGACGTTCTCCTCTTAGTCGGTAGCAAGTTGTACAGCATGTGGTGTGGTTGCGATGCAATAAAGCTATTTGGATTTTAAGAGCAAATGATAAAACAACCACCCAAGCCTTCAGACGATGCAGCACCACCTTTCAATACGAATACGGTGATCCACCAAAACGGACCCCTATTTTTGTGGTTCCGCCGCCTGTGGTGTGGGATTGGCAGGACTTATCGTCACAATTTGATCGGGTTCTACAGCCAAGACTTGTTGGTTTGCGTCGCACGGCACAAGCGCGAGCGAACGCACCAATATATTCTATTATATTATGCTCCCTCAGAGATCGCATATGAGCGGGCTTCATCATAGCACTGAAACCCTTGAAGGCATTGGTGTATGTATGGTTAACTGTGGCGCCTGTGACGGTGCTGCTCCATGAGCGACACGCAAGGCAGGCAAGTGGCAGCCTGAACACGTATAAGATTCGGGTCTACATACCTTGATCTTTTACACCTCTGATAAACGATGAGATCTCGTCTTGAGTTGCGTTGGTCTTGAAGACCACGATATAATCTGGGTACCGGGGCCTTCGGTTAACCAAGAACACTCAGGGAGACTGGATGGCAACAGCCCCACATACTTGCAGAGCCATCGCCCCGAGGAGCTGTGGGTGTACCGGTAGTAGACATTTCTAGTATATAGGCGAGCAGGTGCTTGGGGTGATGAGATAGAGGGAATCTAAACGCGAGCTGGTGGCTCATAGACCGTTGCATAGAGAATCAGACCCTGGGAACCAGCGTGTTCGGAGACTGCCTCGCATTCTTCCTCACTGTACCTACCTACCTACCTACTGCACTTTCGTGGTTGCAGGTAGGATGTCGAAGTCAGCCTATTATTTCAGTCGTATGCAATTGATCAGTATAGTTCCTGCACGTCAACGAGCAGCATGATTCCCAGAGACGCCGATCGCCGCAGGTCCACTCAACCAACCCCCGAGATACCGCATAAAATGTACTCGTTGAGCAAAACAAAACAAAGAAAATACCAAAAATCAAATCTGGCCGTTCGTTTTAGGTATTATGAGCAAATGACAAACAAACCACGTAGAAGCTTCATGCCATGCATGCAGCATTACCATGCAACACGACCATGGTGGCCCACCAACGCGCACCCCTAGTTTTGTGGTTCCGGTGGTGGGGCATCGACAAAACCTACCCTAAAAACTCGATTGGGTTCTGCAGCCAAGAGCTGATGAGTCTGGGTCGAACGGTGCAGGTACGGACGGACGGACCAATGTATCTTATTATGTTATGGTCCTTGAGAGACTGCATGTAAGCGGGCTTCATCCTAGCAGTGAAGCCTTTAAAGACCCCAGTGAATGTACAGTTAACTATCGCAGCCGTGCCGGCTGTGGCGGTGTCGTGCCGCGAGCGATACGCGAGGTAAGCAAGTGACAACTGGGATGCACATAAGATTCGGGTCTACGTACCTTGGCCTTTTACGTCTCTGATGAACGACGACATCTCATATTGAGTTACATTATCCCTCAGACGCACGATGTAGGCTGGGTACCGGTGAGTTGGTTACGTTCAACACCGAGTGAACCGGGCGGCAAGAACTCTGCATACTTGCGGTGTCATCTCCCTGAGGAGCTGAGGGGAAATCGGTTGCCAGCATCTCTGTGATATATGTAAGCTAGGGGAGATGAGACAGAGGGAATGTGTGCGTGGCTGGTGGGCGTTGGCTAGACCCTTGTAAAGAGAATAAAACCCTGGGAGCCAACTGGCCCGGGTTCAGAGGCACTTGCGTAATTTCAAAGTACGCCGGCGGAGTCAGCCGCGGCACTCATCGTCGCTATACTTAGGTCAGTTGTATTTCTATGCAACCAGTTTAGTCCCCGCACGTCAACGAGCGGCGTTCGGCAACGCCGATCATCGCAGGTCCACTCATCCAACCGCCAAGGATAATTCACAACGCGTACTCGTAGAGCAAAAAGAAGCAGAGAGAACCAAAATCCTATCTGTCCGTTGAATACATAGCAAGTCGTACGAAAAAGGATTGTCCTAGGTTCCCCCCGAACCCGTGGATCTCCCGCCTTGTCGCTGAGGAGGCACCCTGGCATTTTGTAAGGCCTGTGCAGGCTGCTGTGGGCCACTTGAAGACCCAACTGCTGGTGCAGGGGACGGACTCGCTCCAGGTGCATCTGGATTGCCGTTTGACTCATCTCTCCGTGCGTCGTTAACGTTAAAGCGGGTACTGGGTCCCGTCCATCCCCTTGGATTTTGCGAGCGAGGAGGCGGAGGCAACGGGCCTGCTGGGTCAGAGTCTGTTCCAGTGACCGGTGACTTTCGGAAAGGTGACCATCGCGTCGCTGGGTCGGCACCGAATGCTGCCAGAATCCTAGATGCTCCTGGCCGCTGGTAGCCGCTGCCAGCGGGCCTTGTTCCCCACGACGCAGTGATAGGTTGCTGGCCAGCCGACGACGAACCACCAGCAGTGCCATTCCGCCAATTCAGCATTGCTTGGTTATTCGTCTGGTAAGCGCTTCTGGGCCTATATACGGGATCCTCGTCGTCCTCGTCGACTCGAGTACCACTTGTCGGTAAACGTCGGGCCGGATCATGGCCAACTGGCCTCAAAGGCGGCGTTTCGTCTGTTGAGCTGCGATTAGTCGACGCGCTATCGTCCTCGTCTCGTCGCCTAGGTGGAAGGGGATTCTGGTCACGACCTGGCCCCCGGCTCCACGCTGGTAGGTTCCGATTCGTCGTTTCAACCACGGGCACGGTGGACGGGACAGGTCCCATTTGCGGATTTCCAGCTACTTCAAAAGTAGGAGGTGGACGGCGTTGCGTCCGCCCATATGTTGGAGGGCCCTGACCGGTCGTTTGAAGCATGGGCAGAGTGGGCGGGGCAAATCCGACTCGGGGATTTCCGGCGACTCCAGAGGTGGGACGTTTCACGGTGCCATCGTCGTTGGGGGTCTCCACGCCACCAGGTGGAGGTGGGCGGTGTCTGTTCCGGAGGCTAGACCAGATGGTCACCCCAACAATAATCAAAAGGCATCCAACCCCAACACTAGATCCAATGATAATTTTAATAGCTTTATCGTGGTCTGCATCACTTTTTGAAGGGGACGGGGTTCCCGTCGAGGGCCCGGGGTTCTGCGTTTCTATGAGATATGGCAAACGGAAAAGCTTCTTGAGCGCCCTTTGCCTGCCTCTTGGTCCTTTAACCTACCTGCGTATGTCTTAGCAACTGCTTCGTTCCATTTGTCGGCCTGTATCACATCTAAATTGGCCCAGCCGGGTATATTGATGTCCGGCGAAAGTCCGTATGGGAACCCCTGGTAAGTGTCTTCGCATTCGTCCGTCCAGTCTGACCAGCGAGTAGTCGCTGAAAATCCTTGGCAAACCGTGCAAGCCTGGATTAGGGAGTACACTGGTTCGTTGCACTGACAAGGCGTGGCGTCATCGCCACTGGGTGGTGGATATCTTTTATTCCCGCTGTCCAGTGGTTCGACGGCCCAAGTGCCGTCGGAGAAGCAATGTGATTGAGCTGATAAATACCTGTAAATTAGTCAAGCCTGAGCCTTTATCGCATTTTCCTGAAGCGAGGTTCCACGTACGCGTACACTCGACATGGGTTCTCTCCGTTGCCGTTTAGCATCCATTCGTAACCACTCTTGCACGAGAAGTCGACCGTCTGTTATTCAAACCGCTGGATTGAGATGGTGAATGAAGTCGGTTCAAAGCAGGGAACTCACGACATTAGGTAATAGGGCACTGCAGAGACCCAGCCAGGCAACGAAGCAGAGAACACGCCAGATGGCTCGACTCATTCGCCTTTAAGTCGATGGGCTTCTGAGGACGGCTGCTCTTACGACGAGGCTATCGATGTGGGTGGGGAGAGATTTTGACCTGATCCGCCAGACAAGTCGTGAAAACGGGTTTCTCAAAGATGGTCAAGTGAATCCTGACGTCTCAGCGTAATTCGGGGGAAAGTCTGGGAAATGAGGGGACCTGCAGGCACATCTTGGCAGGAAGGGTCCAATGCGGGGAACCAAAAATACCTCATGGCTTCATATATCCGAGATCCCTTCCGGTTCAAAGTACTTCGTCAGCTAGTGTAATGACCAGATTCAGCCTCAACCCATATGAACAATCGCAAGGGAGGCAGTGACCGTCATCGCATGTCATTTGTCGAGGGAGGAACATCTCAGAAGCAGCCCTCCTCTTGCACACAGAAATCCTTCCTAATCAGGAAGGTATAGATGTGCGATCGACGCGAGGCGGTCAGGGTCTGAATGCCGTGCAGAATCCCAATGGATACATAAGCGCCGCGTTCGCCAAGCCACAACAACCCCAGTTGTGAAGACTCTTGTACCATGGTGTTCGCAGGAAAGGAGAAGCGGGCGAAACGCGCTCAAAGCCTCAAACCGATCGATTATTGTAGCGTTCTTTGAACTAACGCTTGGTCAGTCAGGTGGCAGGCACCAACTAGCGTTTAATTGGCCGATGAGGTGTGCTACAGAACCTCATGTTACAGGGTATAAGCGTGCGATATCAAAAGGCTGATCCTAATCCGCGGGACCTGCAATGAACGATGAAAATTAGCAGGCCATCTGTCTGGCAAATGGAACTTCGTCGTGCTGTAAACAGGCAAGTGAACTAGACGGCAACACCCGACGTATTTGCTGCGCCATCGCCACGAGGAGCTGTGGATGAGCCAGTGGTAGATATCTCTAAGATATAGGTGAGGTGGTGATTGGGGGGATGAGATAGGGGATATATGTGCTGCTATGGGCGTCGTCAGCCGCAGACCCTTACAAAGAGAGTCGGGCCCTGAGAACAAACGGGCTTGCTCGCATTATTCCTTGCACTTTTGTAGTTCCAAGTGTGGCAGCGGATTCAGCACTTGCACATATTTTTGCTGTATTGGGTCAGCCGCATGGAACCGATTTGGTCTCTGCACGCCAACAAGCATGGTTCGGGATACCGATTGCCGCAGGTCCGCCCATCCAACCGCTGAGATATAGCATAAGTGTATTCGTTGAGGAAAACAAGGCAGAAAAAAAGAAGAAATTAAATCCAATCTATCCGTTGAATACATAAAAGGTCGTGCAGAGAGTGATTGTCCTCGGCTTCCTCCGAATCCGATCAAGCGATTTTCAGGGGAGGCTGGTCGTTTAAATGACTGGCACAGTGAACGAAACGGTTCCAACTTGCGAGAATTTCCGGAAGCTCCAGAAGTAGGAGGACTTAAGGTCCCATCCTTGCGGGGTTCCTCGCATCACCAGGCGGAGGTAGGCGGGGCCTGTTCCGGAGTCTGCAAATGATGATCACTGCGACAATAATCAAAAGGCATCCAATACCGACACTAGACCCAATAATAATTTTGATAACTTTATTATAATCTGGATGGGTACCGGAAGGGCTCGGTATTCCAGTCGATGTTCCAGTCGATGGCCCAGGATTCTGGGTTTCTGGAGCAAGCGTTAAAAGGATAAGTCTCTCGAGCGACCTTTGCATTCCTCCTCGTTCCGTTGACGCACCTGCGTATGTCTTAGCGACAGCTTCACTCCACTTGTCAGCTTGTATCACGTCCAAATTAGCCCAGGCCGGTACCTCGATCAATGGCGAAAGGCCGTAGGGGAACCCTTGGTAAGTGTGGTCGCAGGCGTCCGTCCAATCCGACCAACTAGTATTAGCTGGAAACCCTTGACAAACTGTGCAAGCTTGGATCAAGGAGTACACTGGCTCGTTGCACTGACAAGGCGTAGCTTTATCATCATTGGGTGGTGGATATCTCTTATGATCGTCGTCCAGTTGTTTGACGGTCCACGTCTTGTCTGAGAAGCAGCGCGATTGAGCTGATAAATACCTGTAAATTAAGCGAAATCTGAACGTCTCTTCTAGCTCCTTGAAGCAAAGCCCACGTACGCGTATACTCGACATAGGTCCTCTTTGTGACTGTTCAACATCCATTCATAGCCACCGTGGCACGAAAAGTTGACAGCCTGTTATTCAAGCAGCTGGATTAAGATGATGAACAGGAAGACGGTTCAGAGGAGGGAACTCACGACATTGGGTAATTGGGCACTGCAGAGACCCAGCCAGGCAACGAAGCAGAGAACACACCAGATGGCTCGACTCATCCGCGTTCAAGTTGAATGGACTCCTGGGGATGGTTGCTCCTACGACGAAGCTTTGGAGATGGGGGGAAGAGATTTTGAGCCGAGTCCTCAGCCCCTCCCAAAAAAAGACAAGAGGTAAAAACAAGTTTCTCAAAAAGCTTCGAACCGCATTATACAGACGTTCCAGTGAGCCCTGACGTTTCAAGATATCTCGGAGGAGGGTCTGGGAAATGTGACCTGCGGCCACCATCTTGGCAGGAAGGGTCCAGGATGGACCAACATACAGACCTCCAAGCTCCATGTATCCGAATTCCCTTGCGCTTCGGCTCACGTTTTTCGACTGATATGCGTCATTAGTCACTGATATCTCGCGCGCCAACCTCGCATTAGGTGGATGATCGCAAGGACCGCGGAGATCGTCATCCTTTTGAGGGATAAAAATCTCGAAGCAGCCATGGCTTCTCTTGCACCCCGAGTTCCTTCCTAATCAGGAAAGTGCGAATGTGCGCACCGTCGCGAGGCGGCCAGGGTCCGAACACTGTGCAGCATTCAACGAAATGCATAAGTACCGCAGCGACCCTGGCTGTGAAGTGTCTTTGGCCATGGCGTTCGCAGGGGACGAAAACCGGGCGAAACACGCTCTAACCGACTGGTTTGTAGCGTCCTTTGAATGAGCTCCTAGCCAATTAGGTAGCTGACACCAGTTAGCGTTTCTTTGATCCGATAAGATGTGCTACAGGACCTCGTGTAGGCGTGCGAGATCAAAGCCTTTGATCATGATCCCTAGGCAAATGAAGTCCGGCATTCTGCATGCGTTCCATATGGTCCCCTTGTCCAAGCTCGAAGCTACTCGAACGTAAAAGCTACATGCGCATAGTACAAACTTGAGTAATTTGGGTTTAAAATACAATATGCTGGATATAATGGGAGGAGTGCTCTCGGCGGCTGGTAGAAGCAATGGATAACAATGCAGACGCCCAATCAAGGACCCGAGTGCTGTGTCTCGAAAAGGGGGAAAAGAAAAAGAGCACCTAATAAAATCGTCCATTTCTCCGTCTCATTATTAAGACAAGTTTTCCTGGCTAAAGCGAGTTGGGTCTCTAATCTCGCCCAGCTCGCCTGCTGTTGTGTCGGATGGGTACCGAGTAGAGCTGTCGAACAATTGAAGTAGATGCGATATGTTAGCGCCCTCCTGAGCTGTTATAAGATTAAAACGGTACATACGAATGAGATAGTGGCCTGAGTGTCTCGTTTCCAGAGAGCGGTCGGGGTGAAGCTGCTGCAGGCATGGGGATAGAATTACGCATGGAAGTCTTGGGGCTCTTTGATACTGTGGACGCGTCGGTAGACCAAGCGGAAGCGGCACCCAATGTAGGTGGCACAAAAAACGGTGGAGTAGCAGCCAGACCTTCCATTGTTTCAAACTCTTGTGGTCTTGGGGAACGACAACACAAGTAGAGCACAAAGAGGAGGATGAGTGCGCCGACACTACCACCGACGGAGGCTCCAATAATGAGTGGGAGATTACG
>KN822969.1:92563-105441 GCA_000827465.1 Tulasnella calospora MUT 4182
TTCAAGAGGAGCGAAGGGGGGGAGGGGGTAAGTGCAAGACAGGCGCGGTGATGGTTGCTTTCTCACTTCGCGGGCTGGCAGTGCTCTCCCTCGCTTGGCATTTTCAACATTGGGGGATCCCCAGAAAGGGTGACGTATTGATAGCTGAAGCCTTAAGGACGAGCAACGTGACTTTTGTTTAGGTATGGATGATCTCGAAGCACAGTCCCTGATTGTGCGTGCCTGTCGGAGTTGGATAACTGGTGTCTGAACAATTGAGGATATTTCGGTGTTGAGGACTGTATCATCGATTCTGAGTATATTTCATGAGCAATTGATTTCGCGTAATGAAGAAAGGTGGGCCGAATCGCGTACTTATAGTTTCACAATGACCGGATGCCGCATCCGTGCTTCAGGTGCGTCCTGGTAACATTGAAAGGGAAACAACCCGTTGCTAAGCGCGTAGGACAGGTATGCCATACTATTCGCTCTTTAACTTGTATCACGTCCAAATTAGCCCAGGCGGGTGCCTCGATCAACGGCGAAAGGCCGTAGGGGAGCCCTTGGTAAATATGGTCGCACGCGTCCGTCCAACCCGACCAGCGAGTATTAGCTGGGAAGCCTTGACAAGCTGTGCAAGCCTTGATTAGGGAATACACTGGCTCGTTGCACTGACAATGTGTAGCTTTATCGCTATTGGACGGTGGATACCTCTTATGCTCGCTGTCCAGTGGTTTGAGTGAGCTGATAACTACCTGTAAATTAAGCAAAATCTGAACGCCTTTTCTCGCTCCTTGAAACAAGCCCACGTACGCGTATACTCGACATGGGCCCTCTTTGTGACTGTTCAGCATCAATTCATAGCCACCCTTGCACGAAAACTTGACAGTCTGTTATTCAAGTAGCTGGACTCAGATGATGAATAGACGGACGGTCCAAAACAAGGAACTAACGACGTTAAGTAATTGGGCACTGCAGAGACCCAGCCAAACAAGGAAGCAGAAAGCACACCAGAGGGCTCGACTCATCCGCGTTCAAGTTGACCGGACCCCTGTGGATGATTGCCCCTACGACGAGGCTTTAGAGGTGGAGGGAAGAGATTTTGAGTCAAGTCCTCACCCTCCCCCCCCCCCCCAAAAAAGACAAGAGGTAAAACAGATTCTTCGAAGCGCATTATATAAACATTCAAGTGAGCCCTGCCGTTTCGGGGAAGCTCGGAAGAGAATCTGGGAGATGTGGACTCAACGAAGGAGACCTGCAGCCACCATCTTGGCAGGAAGGGTCCAGGCTGGGGGACCAACATACCTCCAAGCTTCATAGACCCGAATTCCCTTGCGCTTCGGCTTACTTTTTCGACTGATATGCGTTCTTCGTCATTGATATATCGCGCGCCCATCTCGCATTCGGTGAGTGATCGCAAGGACCGCAGAGATCGTCATCCTTTTGAGGGAGGAAAATCTCGAAGCAGCCACGGCTCCTCTTGCACGTCGAATCCCTTCCTCACCAGAAAAGTACGGATGTGCGCTCCGTCGTGAGGCGGTCAGGGCCTAAATGCTGTGCAGCGTTTAATGAAATGCATCAGTGCCGCAGCGACACTGGCTGTGAAGTATCTCCGACCATGGCGTTCGCAGGGTACGAGAGACGGGCGAAACACCCTCCATCCGACTGGTTTGTAGCTTCCTTTGAAGCCAATTAGGCAGCTGGCACCAGTTAGCGTTGTTTTAATCCGATGACATGTGCTACAAGCCTTCATGTAGTAGGGTGTAGACCTGCGAGATCAAAGTCTTTGATCATGATCCCCAGGCCAATGAAGTCCGGCATTCTGCATGCGTTACATATGGTCCCATTGTCCATGCTCGAAGCTATTCGAACCTGAAAGCTATATGCGCATAGTACAAACAGTGGGTAACAATGCAGACGCCAAGTGAGGGACCCGACTGTGGTGTCTCGAAAAGAGGAAAGAGCACCGAATAAAGCCCTCCATTTTGCCGTCTCATGATTTAGGCAGGTTTTCCTGGCTATAGCGTGTTGGGTTTCTAATCTCGCTCAGCTCGCTTGCTGTTGTGTCGGATGAGTACCGAGAAGACCTGTCACACAATTGAAGTAAATGTGATAGGTTAGCATCCTCCAGAGCTGCTATAGGATTAGAACGATACATACGAAGGAGATAATGGCCTGAGCACTTCACCACCAGAGAGCGGTTGGGGTGGAGCTGCTGCAGGAATAGGGATAGAATCGCGCATGGAAGGGTTGGGGTTCTTTGATACTGTGGACGTGTCAACAGACAGAGCGGAAGCGGCAACCAAGGTAGATGCTACGAAAGAGGGTGGAGCAGCCGCCGGACCGTCTACAGTTTCAAAATCACCTGGTCTTGGGGAACGACAACACAAGTAAAGCACGACCAGGAGGATGATTGCGCCGACACCACCACCGACGGAGGCCCCAATAATGAGTGGGAGATTAAGTTTCCTGGTCGAGGAGTCTGAGGTTAAAATACGAGCCGAGTAGTGGCTGTTAGTGTTGACGACGATTACACCATGTCAACCAACGACCTACCTGCATGTTTTCGAGCCTCGGTGGCGTCCCAACTCCCCGCTTGAGTGGGATCTAAGAGCGCCCACGACGGGATCACTGTTTCAGAAGGGACGTCGGGCGAGTATTCCTTTGAAATGTCCGATGGGAGACAATTGGTTGTCCAGGACTTCCAGTCGCCGATCTGAGCACCTTGACAGAAGGAACAGGCCTCCATCAAGTTGTAAGCGACGGTATTGCATTGGCAAACGTTGGCAGTGGTACCGTGAGGAGGAGCGTATGTGAAGTTTCCCAGAGGCGGTTGGGCCGGGTCAACTCCCCAGTACTTGTCGGGGCTACACACACTGCTCAGATAGCTAGGAATGAATAATCATATGAGAAGACGAGATAAATTGGAGATATGATTGGGTCTACATACGCGTACACCATGCATGGGCTTTGGCCCATCGAGTTGGACATCCAGGCCATTGAGGAGTCGCACTGGGCCTTCACCGTCTACGTTAAACGGATGTGTGGGGTCGTCTCAGTGAATCTTATTCGCGAAAAGGCCTTGGAATATAACGCACCCCGAGTCCATAGGCACCCCGGCTGAATAGAATCGTAAGGAGGGTGGCAAATATCCAGACGGTGCGAACGCTCATTTTTTCCCCGACAGCGAGCGTTGCAGATGGCTTAGAGCAGAAAACAAGAATAAAGGAGTGGGAGAAAAGACTGAAACTCTCGAGATTCACGAGTTTGGGCAGAATTCAAGACGGGCGAAACGAGGGGAGGGGGGCTAAGTGCAAGCCGCGGTGATGGAGGATTTTTCACTTCGCGAGCTGGCAGTGCTCTCCCGGGCTTGGCATTTTCAACATGGCATTAATAGCTCAAGCCTTAAGGACGAGTGATTTGACCTTTGTTTGGATATGGATGATCTCGAAGCACAGTCCCTGATTGTGCGTGCCTGTCGGAGTTGGATAACTGGCGTCGTTGACAATTGAGGATACTTCGGTGTTGAGCCTACATCATCGAGTCTGATTATATTTCATAAGCAATTGATTTCGCGTAATGAGGAAAGGGAGGGTTGAATATAGTTTCGCAATGACCGGATGCATCCGTGCTTCACGTGCGTCCTGGAAGCGTTGAAAGGAAAACAACGCGTTGCCAAGCGCATAGGGCAGGTATAACATACTATTCGCTCTTTCTTAGAATCAATAATGGGCATCAGCTGTCGCGTATTGCACAGCTGGCTGGCAAAAATGTCACCGAGGGTAACGATGAGGGTAAATCACGGGCGCAGAGCCACGTGCTTCGCTCGAACGCTTCACAAGTCGACCAAGTGAGAGTTAGTTTCAGTGATGGAAAGATACCGAATAGGTTTAGCATTTTATTTCTCAGGCTTTATTTAACACGGAGAGAGCAAGCACGATGGCTTTGCGCACCGTCGCCGACGTTCCCTTTGACAACTCCGCCGATTTGGTGACTGGCACCGATCAGCGTTTCTTGACAAAAAGACGAACTACGCATCACGATGTAAGATTCTATAGGCGTGCAAGATCAAAACCTCAGCCAGCTAATGAACTTTGAGACCAGCAGGGCAGTAGGCCCAGGACCCGATATGCGTGACGTATGGTCGCACCATTCATCGTCTAAGTTCCTCTGAAGTAAAATCGTAGTTACACGCGAGCTAAATTCCGAGTAATTTAGATCTAAAAGGAATATATGCTGGTATAATAAAAGGATCCGGTGCCCTCGACCGCTGGGGGAGCAGTCAAGGAGTCGCATCAACGCCAGATCACCAAAAAGCCGTATTCCCAGGGGAGGGGGGTGGGGGATGGAGGAAATGAGAGGAAATATTTTATAATTGTAAGTGTCCGTTTCTGGTTGCATCAGACATCCATGTTTTCGCTACTGTAGCGAGTCGGGTCCCGAATTTCGCCCAGCTCACCTACGGTTGTATCTGAAGGCTGGCGTGATGATCTATCAAGGAATTCAAAATGAAGGAAACGTCATTATTCCTCAAAGGTACCATCGACCGTTCTCAGACGTACGGGTATGACAATGGTCTAGATGTTTCGGTCCCAGACAGCGGTCGAGATGGAGCTGCTGCAGGAATAGGGAGAGACCAGTGCTTGGAAGGATTGAAACTCTGAGCAAGAGTAGACATGTCGACAGAGTGGCGGTCAGAAGGTGCAGCCAAATTAGTCTGCTCAGCAGGAGCGGCAGGCGGGGTTTCGAGACCAGTAGTCTTGGATTTTTGAGCCTTTGAGGAGCGGCAACACATGTAAAGCATTACGCAAAGAATAATTGCTCCAAAGCCGCCCCCTACAGACGCTCCAATAATGAGAGGGAGGTTTAGTTGCTCGGGTGAGGTCCCTGGATTTGCCAAACGAACGGAAACGCGTTAGCATAGGAAGAGTGCGACAGTTCGGCATTCGCCTCTCATCGTCCGTGACTTTCCTGCCTGTTGTCTCGCCACAGCCGGATCCCAAGATCCTTCAGTTTCTTCGGGATTTTTAAACGCCCAAGAGGGGACTTCCGTTTCTGGAGGGACAGTGTATGGGTATGCGGTAGAGATGTAGGACTGTGGACAATTGGCGATCCAAGACTTCCAGTCTCCAATCCGAGCGGCTTGGCAGTAGCCGCAAGCTTCCATTAGGTTATAGGTGACAGTGTTGCATTGGCACATATTGACCTTGTCCCCGGAGGGAGGGGCATATGTGGAGTTGCCGGGACGGGTGACCTTCCAATCATCGCCCGTACTGCACTTGCTGCTGAGATAGCTATATCAGGCAAGTCAGAAATTGACAGATAGTGCTTATGGAGTACATGGAACGGCGTACGCGTAGACTACGCAAGGGCTTTGCCCACGCGAGTTGGTCATCCAAGCTGCTGAGCGCTTGCACTGAGCCTCGACCGTCTAAGCTCAACGAATCGTTGAAACATTTTTAGTAAGCCCACGTCGGAAAGGCGTATCACAGACATAACTCACCCCGATTCCGTACACGCATTGGGTGAATAATAATGTGAAGATAGCCACAAAGGTCCCGAGAGCGCGGCCACTCATTCCTTCTCTCTGACGAGCGTCGCAGATAACCTCGAATAGAAACAAATAAAAGAGCGTGGATAGGATGCTACAGCCCTCGAGCTTTCTGAGTGTGGTCAGAATGCGAGGCGAGTGAAGGGGGCGGAGGGGGTGAATGGAGATGGACTGCACAAGACTTTTTTTTATGCGTGGCGACCTGGCAACGAGCTCCCTTGCTTGGCATTGCGGCATCCGGGGAGCTTCACAAGGGGTTTTGAATGGGTTACGCACTCGCAAGTAAGTAGGGCTCGAGCTAGATGATCTTTGTTTGGGTTTGGATGATCCCGAAACATTGTGTCCCTGTCGAAGTTGGATTAAACTGTGTCTCGGGTTGGACAACAAAGTCCTGCGATGATAAAGGAAGTTGTTGACTCTAGGCGAGGACTGCTTTAAAGCTCGCTTTCGCTGATAAGGGGAGGGAAAGAATATTCGAACACTGGTTGCGACACTCGGCCGACGGCTGCTCCAGCTTGGATGGCCGTTGAAATCGGATTAACCTGGCTGGGATCCATGTCAGGGCCTGGCGTGTCATTCGCTGATTTTTGCTGGCAATGTCGGTGATCCTTAGCCTTTCGGGTTTTGCACGGCTGAGGAGGCAGCCACAGACAATCACGAACCAACCAACAGTTACGTGGCTGAAAGGGGTGACGAGGTTAGAGCCCAGAGTCCAGAGTGGTCATAACACTCTAAATTATGGTATGAGAACATCTCGATTATACAGGGTGATAGTTGGTTATTATTTTACATCAGGGCGACAGGCGCAACGACCTCAGGCATCAATACCATTCTCTTGAAGAACCTCCCGCGCGTGCTCTTTCGCCTCTTCAGAGACGTTGGGGTCTGAAAGATATTAACCGTATAAGCTAGAGAAGCGCGGAATAACTCGCAACTTACTCTTCAATGTAGCTTTGTAACCGCCCAACACCCTGTTTGTATGAGCGTCACCCGTACCGGGGGCGTAGTCGCTCGGATCGGCCTCTCCATCAAGAATGGCCTGAGCCTTGTCCTTTGCGGCTTCCGATGTGCGAGGGTCTAACCGTAACGAATTGTTAGGTCACCCAAGCAAATAGATCAAGGGAAATACATGAGTTCACGCACTGCTTAGAGTAGCCTTATAGCCCCCAATCGTATTGCCGCTCAGGGAATCGTCGACCATTCCCCCAGTTTCAACCGGTGCCGGCTCAGTGCTGGCGGCGTCTTGCTCGAGGTATTGACGGGAATGTTCTAGAATCGGAGTGATCAGCCTGAGACCGACGGTCAATTCGTATGATAACCACTTACCTTTGGCTTCTTCGGAGACATTTGGGTTATTAATTGCGGCCTGGCATGAGGGAGGGGAGTGAGCGGTTACGCAGGAACTAACACTTGGGTACACACACCTTGTGACCACCGGCAACGCGATGCTCGTGAACTTGCTGGGTAGATGACATGATATAGAAATGTGTTCGAATGATGAGATGTTGCAAACGACGAGGGAGCTTGAATTGATGGTAGACCGGTGCCGTCTGCTCACTACTTATATACGCGCCGTTAGGCGACATCGCATGAAGATATGACTCGCTATGACGTACCATTCCGTCATACATGGTCGTTAATGAAGTTTGATGGATCGAACACCACGTACCCTCAGCTGGCGTCGTCGCATCTAGCCAAACCGAAGCTTACCTTCCGCTCTGGCCCCATCATCACCGGATGCGGAGTGCCAATATTGGAGCAGCCGGTGATTGGATGGAGCAAGCGCAAAAATCGCCTCCGGGCTGAAATCGCGGATCGAGCTCCAAAAGATTTCCTTTAGCCCCGTTCAGGGTCATCCGGGTTCGCCGCTGTCGGATGAGGAGCTGAACCAGGGCTCGTCTTCGATGGCCAAATTGCCTTAGTTTACCTGTGTCGACGACGTCAAGATTGAGGTCACCATCGGCGTGCGGAGCGTTTCGTGTGCATCGACATTACATTCGCCGCGGCGCGTTGGTGTTTGTTGACCAGTCACGTGTTGCGTCACAGTTTGTCACCCCGGCCACGACACACGCGTGGATTCCTTGTTGATTCCTTGTTTCGACCATGAGCTCAAATTCTTTCACCGTCAAGTTTCCAGCCAAGTCAAAGGGCCTCAACTTCTCACAAGCAGCAGCAACTAAATTTAAGCTTGTAGAACTCACTCCCGAGTTAGCCAAGATCGTTGAGGCAAAGGATGAGAACGCGCTCAAGTGAGCCGAATTTTGGAAACCATCCCCCACCCCCGAGAATTGACCACCTTCGCGATAGAAACGTCACCATCAGGGGCAAAGCCAACGACGAAGCCGTTCTCTGCACTCGAACAACTACGTACTGCCTTCGAACCGTTCAACTTTCCAACTCTTTCCTCGTAGTCACTGGAGAGGATGCTCATTCCGCCTCATCGGAAGACCACATTATCCGCGACACGATTTCTGAACTCATCGAACTCGTACCCGCAGTGCCGAAATTAGAGAGGCTAGGGGGGCTACTGAAGAAGAACAAGTACAGGGCAGACGACGAAGACGGTAGCGACGAAGACACGATGGAGGCTCAGCAACGACCTGTAAGCACAGTGTGTCAAGCCAAAAACTTGCACATCCGCTGATGTCGGTACTGTAGGCGAAGAGACGACGCTTTACTTATAATCAAGTACGAGGCCTAGTTCAGGCCAGCGATGTCGAACTTGAGCGGGGTTTGCGAGAGAAGCGAGTGCTTCAGATGGATGGTGCGTGGACTGGACAAAGCCCGTACATATGACCTGACGAATGGATCACTCATATTTTAGGTTATCTCCAACCACTCCCATCAACCGAACTCACGAAAATCATCAGTTACATTCTAACACTTATTCCCAAGCACTCGTGGTCGCCTGCTGGGGTCCCCTTGGCTAAACTCACCAGCGAGCTTCTATACGAATACGAGGTGCCAAAGACAATCACAAGACAGGTCTGCGAATGGTTCGGCCTTGTAGAAGGAGACGAAGGGAAGGAGAAGTGGGTAATAGACCAGGAGAAGGTCGTTACAGAGGTCGGATTGGGTGTCTTGCAAAAACTGTGCGCGGTATGGGGTCCTCTTGCCTGCTTGACTCGCTGAACGTAGCTCACCTTGCTGTCTTTCAACTAAGGAGGAGGCAAAGCCGGAGAAGGATATTTTGACCGAGTGGAAGGACCTCGTTGGGGACCAATTCGAATCCATCGTGCGCATGGACCTCCTGGAAGGCAACTTCCTCGACATTACGGATCCACAATACGCTTCCCGAGCAGGGCCTCGCTTCAAATACTTCCCTGCGTCAGGCCTACCTGCGGTTCCTGCAGAAAGGTTCAAAGATCTCTTCTTGACTAAGACCAGGTGCGCACCTGAGCTCGATCTCTATTGACATCTTGCCACTGACGCCCTAACTCATCAGCTGGAAGGGTCCGGAACTGACACCGTTCCTCCAGGATATCGCTGTCGAGAAAAAGGAGCGCGACAGGTTGTTGATGAAGTTTACTAGGACGAGCACAGACGCCTCGGGGATTGTTTGGTACAGCTCCCGGGCCAAGTATTGAAGTGTTCAAGATCGATCGTCAAAAGGCTGTTCTTATAGCTTCATTATGATATGATATTTTTATGACTTCTTGCAGGTGGGAATCTATTAGCAACGGCGGATTGTAGATTCGTATCTATGTGGCATGGCGCGAGAAGGTTCCCAGTTGAACATCTGTGCATGTTGCTAAATTAGTTACAACACGCCGTTCCTCTACATCCTCATGATCGTAAGCATGGAGCCGGATGTTCTGAAACTGGTAATGCGAGTGGTGTCATGTTCGGGTCCATCATTTCCACAACCGTATTTTATTATCTATTTCCGTCTGGTCCATCCTAACGCGCAAAGAGTCCATAAATCCAGACTTCCCCCAAAAGGCCTCCTTCGGTCCCCTGATTAATAGAGAGGGACGATGCTCGTTTAAGCAAAGTCCAAAATGGTGATCTTTCCTTCTGAAGTACCAACTACTATCCTTCCTTCTCCGTCATCATGGTCAATCGCAGTGCATCCGTTGAGGAGTCCGTTGCCAGGGAGATCGATGCCAGCGAAAGGTCGCCAAGGCATATCGTTCTCCCAAACCACTTCCCCGGTCAAATGATGACGACGCCTGGGGTCGAATGCGCTGAGGCCTTCTTGCACCTTTCCGCCCTTTTTGGCCTGCCACAAGACCACCCCTCGACCGCTCTTGGCATATTTAACGTCAGCACAGTAGTGAGGTGCGATGACTGCTTTCCGGAAGCACTTGATTTGGATGTCTGCTGCTGCTTCGGAATCCCGATCCTTGGCTTGCTTTTCGGTTGGAGTGTTCCACGAAACGAGGTAGTGGAACGCTTCGTGTGCTGACGAACTGACTTTGCGTCTGAGAATGACAGACATCCCAAAGTCGGGCGACGGTAGAAGAAGCTGCCAGGATGGCGGATATGGGACAACGGTTGCCTTCTCGACCTTCATTGACGCCCCGGCGGTGGATAAGGAGTGAACGGCAAGCGGAAGCCTCGGGGTTGGACTTTCAAACAATGTTGCTTCATCTGAAGGGAAGTCGAAAACATAGATGTGGTCAATAGTGACAAACCCGATTTTGCCCGCATGGATTTCGAAGGCTCGATAAGACGGCCACTAGGATGATTACAGAATAGGATTAGCCAATGTATGTGAGAATGGCATACAAGGTTTCGACATCTTACCTCGTCTCCGTGCTGCACATGGAATATAGCCTCGGCTTTCGTTCGCCAGTTGATGACCGTGATGTTACCTGTCCTTCGGCGGAAGAAGAAAACCAAGTCTCCCTGGAAGTACACAAGGCTACCCGGAGGTTTCGGGAGGACGTCCACGGTAGTAAATGCGGGAATTTTACCGCTTTCCAATGGGGAGAGTTTCATAATAACAGCACGATATGATCCCCTGGATGCGAAGTGGATCAATAAACCAAAAGGAGGAAAGACTTATATGCAATACTCACGGCTGGCCTTTGTCCTGCATAGTAATGGCCAATGTCGCCTCGGCGTCTGACACGCTGTTCAATTTGACGTCAAGCATCGGGGAAGAGTTATCCCAGCGACCTGCTGGCACGCAGGAAACTGGGTCGGGGAGGATCTCCCAGACCGAGATCTTGTATCCGGCAGACATGCAAAGAAGCCATTTTGACCCGGCAAGACCGTCCATCAGCAGGACCTGGGTGATATAAATTTCGGCGCCAGATTGCTGGTTGTTGCCTTGGATTTGATCCCGCACGGTTGTGTAAGAAGTAGGGCGTGGATTATGGGCCGCCATGTTTTTGGCAAGCTTCATCGTTCTCCGGGCTAGATACTCTAGCTCCTTGGTCTCGAGGTCTCCGAGCGGTTTGCGTTGTCGCGTGAGGGTCAAATTCTCGCCGAGGATCTGTCGCTGGATGGCCTGGAACCATACTTGACGAAGCTGTGTCGCCTTCACAAATGCTTTGCATACCTAAACGGTGGTCAGTAAGCTTTGTTTGGAATACAAGGAGAGTGCTTGCTTACGGTCCTCAATTCCAAAATCTCCCGTATGGTCAAGTGACTGAATATTTCACCATAAATATCCTCAGGCAGAGTGTCGAAAATTTCGTTGAAGTTTAGAAGCGCTAGTTTTACCATGGAAGTAGATTATCTGGCGTTGGTGGTCGTTGGAATCATCTGAAACCGCCACGATGAGGCGATGAAGATGGAGACCTTTTAAGGCACGGGTTTCAGATGCGGGAAAGTAGATCCTTGTTGGGATTTGGGTTTAGACCCCTTGACAAGGACCCACAACCATCAATCCAAGTCTTCCTAAGGTCATCTTTGAATCGGACTTGTCTCAATGAATTCGATTGATCTATACGAATTTTCTGAGTCGACATCCGGAACCGCGACGCCCTCAGCGGCGTCGACAGCTGCCGCCGCACAACAGCCCAGCTTGGAGGAGGAAGTAAATCAGGTCGTTGGCCAGCTTGGCAGGTTCTGGGGAGGATTTAAGAGGCAGGTTAGTGCATTTCATGCTGGCTCGACTTATTGAATCGATCTAAAATCACTCGGGACGACGTTCTGGACCCCCTCCGGTAGAGCACTGCTGCTCTTGAGATCGCTCGGAAGGACCTTAGTCAAGTTGTAGTTCAAGCTCAGGCTGAGCTCGGCAAGATTTCAACCACAACCACCGCTGCATCTACTTCAAGAGCCGCTGATAGTAGCACCGATGCATCAGCCGCAGCAGGAAGCGAGTCTCCAAGCACCGAAGACGGCCCATCTACCCCAGGTTCTTCGACCGATAAGGGCAAACAGTCAGATACCCCGAGAGCGTCTGCTGAAGGATCTGGCTCTCCAACCACCCCAACCCAGCCTTCTATCAACTCCTTTTTCTCTCGTCTTCAATCCAGTCTTCCACCGCAATTAGCCCCTGAATCCATCACCCAGACCCTGCAAAACATCCAGAAGCAAGTCCAACCCGCGCTCGCCAACGCCCAGACGGCTGCTTCTACTGCAGCTTTGCAGGCCCAACATGCCGCTTCCGCCGCTGCATCCCAAGCTTCTCAAGCAATATCGCAGGTCGACGTCAGTCAGTATCAGCGGTCGTTGAGCGGTAACATTCGCAAGCTGCAAGAAGCCCAAGGGCCGATGTTAGCTCAGGCTGAGAAGCTTGCTGAGGAGGCTCGTCATCGTAGTGAGGTCTTGCTCAAGGAGGCCGGGGAGTACCTGAAGGACGCTGTCAAGGTCGTTCCTCCCGAAGGTGGCTCCGCAGGAGTAGCTGGCGCTTGGGACGGCAGCGACCTTTGGATGTATCCGTCGCCAATTGGTACCGCCGGTTGGGGCGGAAATGATAGTACGAAGGCAGTTGAAGAGGACAAGCCAAGGAAGAGCGGCGATACCATGACTTACGCTCGCGTGAAGCGCGCCGACGCTTTGCTCGCGAGATTGAAGCACGATCCCAAGTTAGTTAAACTCGACCCTGAAGCGGATGAGGCCGTTCGGGAGAATTATCTCAAGTTCGTCGGGGAGGAGATCGACGGAAAAGGAGGAATTGAAGGAGATGCTTGGAGTAAGAAAGTAGGAGAGGCGTTGTCCGACGGAGCTGATGGTCCCGCTTTGAAATCAACGATGGATGCATTGGGTAAGGAACACTAACGCAAAGATGGTTGAAATCAGCTAATTAAACACCCTATCTCTCTTCAGTGCCGTTCGAGATGACGGAAGATACATTCTGGACTCGCTACTTCTTCCGGGTACATCAAATCCAAGACGAAGAGGAGAAGCGAAAGGCACTTCTCGAGGGCGGTGAGTGCATTAACGACGT
>KN822969.1:106163-133568 GCA_000827465.1 Tulasnella calospora MUT 4182
CGTCTATGCGTAGAGTCCCATTGGCCAGTACGCCATCGGGTCGTGAGGTGTCGGGGGAGATTCCTTCGGTTCCCATTTGCTCAAGCTTGGCGGACGTGGTGGCAAGCTGGATGGAGTGAAAGTCTTCTTCGACTCTGCGACGATTGCAATGGCGCTGGTAAGCTCTGGGAGACCGTCTGAGGTGGTGATGGCGGTTTCTTTGGACGAACTGGAAAAAAACACAAGTTCCCAGCCAGCGGTCAACGGCGGGACATGGAATTGGGATTTAGCTGGGGGGAACGTACGCCTGAACCTCGGGAGCGGCGAGTAACAGCTGCGCCAAGTCCTGTTGACCGACTACGGATAAACGAGGATACATCCTGCGGACATCTCGCTTCCAGTATGGGTTTTGTGCTGGGTCGGAAGCTGCGTTGCGATTAAACGGACGTTAATTGTGATGTCGACTTTCTCAAGAGCAGCCCGGAGGCTCGGCTGATGCCGCACCTTTAGTTGCGGGAGTGGCATAGCGCTCTGTCCGTGCGCCTGGAGGTGGGTAACGGTGTTCGTTTGCGAGAGGCAGGCCTGAGGAGATTTCCGGGTTGACTACGGTAGCATCGCCTGTATGTCGAATCGGCGCAAACGTGTCAGAACGACGTGAGATGCATGGCCAGAGTCGAAGAGATTTGCGTACGGAATTTCTTCCAGAATCCCTTGGGGGCAAGGTGGTACAGCTTGTCATCTGCAGATTTCTGTTTCGGAAAACGGGAAACGTGTGTTGTTTCAAGATCAGCACGTCTTTCTTCCCGCACAAATAAAACCATGCACGAACTGCAGCGTATCCCCTCCTGGAGATGTAAGCTCCTCCTCGGTTTAGTGTAGAGCGAATGACGGTCATGGGAGAAATAGGGAACGAATGAACGGAAGGCAGTTGGGAATGCAACGGAGTTTCCGGTGAATCGGGTGATGAAAAGGGAAGACGCCGCTTACTGTTCTCGCGCCCACACACTGTTTCATTTCGCGAGCTTCGAAGCGCTGAGCAAGCACGAGAGAAACATCATCTCCCACTAACCGTCGCGCCATCCCCACACCAGCTTTGCTCATTCCAAGTCATTAGGATGAAACTATGGCGCGTTCAACCCCAGTCCACGTATGATACATATATAATGGACATCTACATGCCGTCCTGGCTTTTAATCTGCCGTCTCCTCGGAAGTTGCATGGAGTTCCGCGAAAGAAACTTGGGGGAACTTTAAACCACTGGCGTTTGGCTTGGATGAGATGGTGTCATTGGGATAGCAACACAGGTCATTATTGTGACTTGGACAGCTGGCAAAAAAGCTGGGGTGGGATTGGAAGAGGGCGGACAGCGTCGCTTGGAGGGGTTGCGAGCGATGGTGCGAGACTTTCGGCGGGAGAGAGAGTCGTATAAGAGGAATGAGCAACCTCCCCCGAACGCACCGTATACGAGGCTCAGCACTGTCTTGAACTGAACTGATTCCAACCTCACTCCCGACTCCGACTCCGACTCCAACTCCTGCTCACCTGAGATGGCATCCCCAACCTTCGCAGCACCCCAAGCTCGCCTCGCGGCAGCAACCATCTTCACCAAAACGCCTGCAGGCTCGGAAGTCGACCCTCTGTCGAACCCACCGTCGTCGAGCTCTGAGGCGTTCAGCGACGCTCCATTCACACCTTCCGCTTCCTCCTCATCCTCATCCTACTCGTCCCCATCCTCAACGCCCGAACCTCGCGATCCCCATCTCCTCCCTAAGTTCACCCCCAGCTCACTCGCACGACCATCTTCTCCAGTCCTCTACCTCCCACCTCTGCTCTCATCCTTACCTCCAACGTACCCGCACGTCGAACCTCCAACGGAGAGACCTCCGCTGCATACGGAAACTCGCTTACCGAACATCGATCCTGCTAGCTTGTCCTTGCACAAGGCCCTCCATCATTTCCATCCGAGACATGGGTATGCAGCATTACCGTATGGCGAGGCTTTCAATTGGAACGAGCTGGAATTGCCAGAGGATGAAGAGCGGGAATGGTACGTAGTCGCCTTCCGCAGTAGGAGGAAAGAAGGAAGCGATGGGTCTCGTATGTGCTCTTTTTCAGCAAAAATGGATGACGCTGTCTCTGACGCGTTGCTTTTCAATTTAGCCCTTTACGAAGCTGATAGATTAGCTCACGAAGAAGCTGTAATGAACGGCGGTGTAAGTTTTACCCTTGCCGACAAAGCCTACTTCCCTTTCCGCTTTCGGAGGTGCTAACATGCCGCTCTTTTCGTTACTCCGATGGCGACCACCCACCCACCCCGCTTCTCTCCAATTCCAAATTCCACTAGCTCATCATGTACTGGTAAGTTTCTGGTTTCTAAGCCACCCGGGAAGAACGGGTTATGCCCTCTCCTGTCGTGTGTTCGCCAAGGCCCGGTCGCTCACATGGGTCCCTCCGATTCAACCCACTCTCGGGTGATGCTTTGAACGGAATAGGTACGGTGTCCCAGATCCCACTACCGGTCTCAACCTTGCCACCTGCGTCTGGCAGTCCAGGATGCACGCCGTGGCTGCAAACTCGCGACCGCACCATATCAAAGCGATGAGATTGGCTGCGGCGTCGTACGAAGTTTATACGCTCGAACGACATGTTTTGAGGAAGGAAAAGGGAAGCAAACGCGTCACTGTTGAAGAGTTTACTGGTGGCGAAGTCGGTTGGTAAAAATGTAATGAGCCAAGGAGCCCGAGATGCCGAGGGTGAGTACCCTTTGCCGAAGGGTAGATGCCGAGCGGAGGCGGAGACGTTGTGGCTTTACGAGTGAGCCGAAGATCTGATGTTTGTGGGCTCTGTGTAACAGATCTGCCCCTTCCAAACGAGTTTGAAATTCGGTGATGGCCGAAAAGGAAAAAAGAGACTGTACCGCGTGTTGGTGGCGACTTTTTGAAGGGCGGCGTCAAAAAGCGGAGCCCGACGTTTGAGGGATGACCCTGGTGGCTCTTTCCCTCTACAAATTGATAAGTCGATCGGGGGTGCAAATACATCCGAGACACAAACTTGCTTCTTCTCTTTTTGCACTGCCGTCCGATGTTTCGGATTCTCTCGCCTTTTTCTACTATATATGGACATGCACGCTATTTGATACACCCTAGACCTTATGTATTCCTTTTTGGGGCATATACCGACCTTGTACATGTGACCGTCACAGATACACACCTCTCCGTTAAGCATCGGTGCCGCCCGCCCATGTGAACGTAGAGGGGTGCGGAGATGATTCAGCGACTGTGCCTCGGCGTCGACAAAGGGTTTGAGCAGCCACTAGACTTCATACACGTTCGCTCTTGAAGGAAGTCTGTGTTCACGACTCCTGACGCACTTATAGCTAGACAACGCACAGCTCGGTACATGACCCAAATGTAGGAACCGCCAATGGCGATGTCCTTGATAACGTTTGCACTTCTCAGAAAGATATAGAACGTGTGACCGACATATTGGCCCACTTGTGGGACGTCTTCTCGAGCAGAAGTACTCGAGGAAAGACGTTCCTCAAGGCATCCCTTCGATCACGTCAGGAAGGACATTCAGCATCGACAAACGAACAAAGCTCACCAACACACAAATACAAATATCGGTCTACGTCATTCCGTATCCGAGGATCGATAATTGCAGTCTATCATCACCAAGTGACCTGTGAGAAGTGGAGGTTTACAGGTGGGCTCTACATCTACCAATCAGATTTCAAGGATTATGATCGTGATCATACATGACCATCCTTCTTATGTGCACACGGTCCTCGCTCATAGTCTATTATAAGAGCAATCCTTCTGGCCGAGCTTCTCCTCGACCTCCTAGCCCTTATTTTATGCTAACTGCCTTCATTCGACCCCGCCACCGGAACTCCCTTTTACTCACCCTTTCAAAAGCCCTTTTCTCTGCATCCAGATCCCGAATGTCCAGCGGCGTTACGACCATTCCAGTCTTGGACGCTTCCGAGCTCCAAGATGGCCAAATGTGCGGTATCCCCTTTCCTCCCCACACAGTCTTAGGTTCAAAAAACAGGCCTCGGTATAGTCAGCTGATGAGGGATCCAATATCACCTGTTATAGGAAGCAAGTCGAATTCGGTAAAGAGGGCAAAATTTTGCTGTCCAAAGTCCGAGGCCGCGTGCACGCGACGTCAGCGTTTTGCACGCACTATGGTGCACAGTTAGTTAGTACGTAGAGTGCCGCTCGTGGTTCTCGTCAACCCTTTACCTGCCGCTAACGGAATCGGCCGTAAGAGGGAACGCTGGAATCGAGCGGTCGAGTCGTTTGTCCCTGGCACGGAGGTCAGTTTCCCGCACCCTCTGTACCGCCACGGCCCTTCTCATCTTCCCGCACATCCATTGTACAGCATGCTTCAACGTCTGTACGGGAGATATCGAAGACGCACCAGCTCTTGACGCAATCCACTCCTTCCCATGTGAAGTCAAAGACGGAAAGATCTACGTCACGGCCAAGGAGGAAAGCACATTGAAGAACAATATGGCTCGACCTCCAGCAGTCGCTTCTCTCGTTCTAGACTCTCCTGACCAAGAGGCCGTTGTGATCGTTGGTGGAGGAGCTTCGACAATCCATGCCGTCGAGTCGCTTCGAATTGTAAGTCCCTCCAGAGAAAGGGGCCCTTTGCTCAGGCGCGCATCTCGATTCTTAACGCCCTCTTTAATGACGTAGCACGGGTTTGGGGGGTCAATCACAGTTCTTTCCAAGGAAGGCTACGCTCCTATTGATAGGTAAGCAGAGAGGGTCATCATTGGTGCGGCACCGAGACCCCTCCACCCGGCCCTAACAGCATTCATGCCCGGCCCTCAGAACGAGACTTTCCAAGTCCCTTGGGATGGACCTATCAAAATTGCAGTGGCGCACGCCTCAACAGCTTAAGGAGAAGTACAACGTAGACTACCGAACCAACGTCGAAGTCACCGCAGTCGACACCGTCAACAGGACCGTCACCGTCGGCGGGACCGAACAAGTCAATTACACCAAACTCATTTTGGCGACGGGTGCCACGCCCAGGAAACTTGGCGTAGAAGGAGAGAACCTGAATGGTGTGAGCGCGATGAGGCAGTTTTCGGATGCAGAGAAGATCAACGCGGGTGAGCTTTTTTTTTTTGAGTCTAGCAGATGGAAGCGCGAATAAGAAAAAATAAATGTTAACCCTTGGCCTCGCCCCTCCCCGAACCTCGGGCTTTCCATTCTAGGGCTCCAAAAGGGAAAGAAGCTCGTCGTCGTTGGAAGCTCATTCATTAGCATGGAACTCGTCGCTGCTGCGCAAAAGAAAGAACTCGCCGAGAGGCACGTCGTTGGCAGTGGCAGCTCTAAATTGCCCTTCGCCGCGATCCTAGGCGACCAAATCGGGCAAGCTCTCTTCGACGTAAGCCGTTAATTTGCGTTCTTCTTTACAGATTTCCCTTTTATTCCCGCTTACTCTGCCCCTTGCGCGCTCGCTCTCGTCATGCCGTGTGTATTTTTAGTTCCACAAAAAGAATGGCGTCCAATTCCACATGTCCAGCGGCGTCCAGGCCCTCAAACCCAGCGCAGCAGATCCTTCGTCTGTCGGCTCCGTCCTCCTCAAGGACGGAACTGAAATCGAAGCTGATGTAGTCGTGTTGGGAGTCGGCGTTCGACCAGCCACAGAGTTCTTGAAGGGATCTAAACTCGAAAGCGCCATGCAGAGGGACGGAGGGTTGAAAGTGGATGGACATCTGAGAGTCGAAGGGTTTGAAGATGTTTTCGCGCTCGGTACGTGGATCCTGCCACGCCATCGAACAAGACTGATGGCGGATAATCCGGATTAGGCGACATTGCTGTTTACCCTCAAGCACAAGACGGTGTCTACAAGCGGATCGAGCACTGGAATGTAGGACCCCAGATTTTATTGGGTTCTTGATTTAACGGAGAGTTCTTACGAGACGCAACGTTCCAGGTCGCCAGTAACCACGGACGAGCTGTTGGGGAAACCATCGGAAAGCGGCACGATAAACTGGCTGCTGGGTTCAAGAAAGTACCAATCTTCTGGAGTGGTCGTAAGTACCCCATGACCACTAATGTACCCATAGCTGGTTCCTGATGCTGGGTATGGGACGATTTCTCAAATAGAGGGAATGAACCTTCGATACTGTGGCATCGGTGATGGTTGGGATGACGTCATTATCAATGGCAACCTTGACGAATTGAAGGTGAAACCGATGCATACAACAGCAACGACGTTTATTAACGGTCAAACTTGGCATTTATTAGTTTGCTGCTTACTACTGCAAGGAGGGCAAAGTTATCGCGGCTGCAAGGTATCGCTGCGAACATCGAATTTCGTGAGAGAGAAGTCGAGCTAACTTTGCTTTGGGGGTAATCTCGCAGCATGAACAGTGACCCAATCGTCACCCGTTCTGCGGAACTTCTTCGGTTGGGCATCATGCCAACTCCCGACGAGATTCGTGGTGGAAAGGTTGGAGGCTTGAATCCGGTAGCTGTGATCGAACAAGGGCTGACGCGTGAATACTTGTTCACAGGACCTCTACACCATCGATATCGCAACTCGACCGATCGAGACTGCACCAGGTGTTTGAGACGACTCCGGTCTTATTTTAGTTTGTGTTCTTTGTACCACATTGTACGATTACGACAACCTTCAATTCAATTGTGCAAAAGATATTACCCTGCAAGACTCTCACTGATCGAGCGAGCGTCAACCGGATGAGCCAGGCGAAGAAGGTAGTTCGGACCGTACCTTTGACTCATCCGTTCTTCTCGGTCTCTCAAAGGCGTCCCTTTCCCCGGATACAACCGGTTGGCCAAGGCGGCAATGTGCGCGGGGCCTGCTTTGCAACAACCACCAATGAGAATTCCGGCCCAAGGCACACGCGACTCGGCCTCCTCCGGGGGCCTTGCATCCCCCTCCCCTTTAGAAGAAAATATACCACCGGAAGTTATACCCGTTCCAATGGCCTCGAGGACTTCATAAGCCCACTTGTCAGCTGGAGAAGATGATTGGTCGACCCATGTCTTGTGAATAACGTCATATTGCGTCCCGCCGTTTGGGTAGACGACAAGCCAAGGAAGCGATGCACCACACGAGCGCTTGAGGTCCAGTGATCGCAAGGTTTCGGACATCTCCTTGATCAGTTTTGGGAGATACTTCGGTTCAGTGCAGTTGACGCCGACGCCGTACGGCATATTGGTCGAAGTTGCCCATGCCGAAGAAGCCGAAGAAGTCTCGGCGCTTGCCAAGAACACTGTCTCGATGATCGTCGGGATGTCGTACTTGGGACCCCCTACCCAACGCTCCTCGGGGGAATGTCCACCTGGAAACACGAACGAGATGTACCATGGCTTCATCGCCCAAGAACCCCCACTTCGGTCGTCCATCTCCGACTGAAGCCTAGCCACAGCCTCGCGGATGGCTTTCGCCTCTCGCAGTAAGGGTGTAGTCTCGAACGCCACAAGGTCGATTCGAGACCAAGTTCTCTCATCTTCAGCGAAGACCCTCAATCGACGCATGTGGAAGTCGGTCAGGGCTAGGTGCGACGCAAGCTCTTCGGATGGAATAGATGACGAGGGAGTCGAGGTGGTATCTTTCTCGGCAGTTCGGGGAGGGTGCAAGATGAACGAGTTGGTCTGGACAGTCGTGCTGCGGGGGTCGAAGGGGCAGGGACCGAATGGTGGTGGGTAAATCGCGTCGAACTCCTGTGCATACGGAAGCATTGCGCCGTAAGGTCCCAAAGAAAGGCATAGTTTGGGATCGGGACGCTGCCGAGCCGAAGAAGATATTGAGGGAGTATCGAAGGTCGCGGTTATTGCCGAGGACCTGCTGTTGACGTATCCCCTGTCCATTCTTCGGACATCATCTGCTATTTTGACCGAAGCTCTCATGAAAGCTATAGCATCTCCTTCGCTATATCCAGCTCGTTCGTATGTTTCGAACGATGCTTGATATCTAGATACGTAAGGTTTCAATTGTCGTGTCGATCATTGTGAAATAGCCGTCCAAGTCTTTAGACCTTTAAGCTTTGATAGCAACAGCTAGGGGTAAGGGACTCACGTGGAAGTTGATATAACCTGACTTCCTGCACGGAGAAATGCTTCATGAAGTCGACCTAGTAAGGCAGGATCGTTCTGAGCGAGGCTAGCCGACCATAGTGGCGAATCCGTAATCATTTGATCGAAGTCGTCCTCGAGTGTTGTCCCCTGTGCAAATACCAAAGCGAATGCAGTCGGCAGATGTAAATTTAGAATCGGCAAGTAGTGGGGCGGTCATGAACCAATGGCGCTTTGTCGGCGCCAAAAGAATGGAATAAAGTCTTGATTGATATTCAGGTTTGTGGCGCAGCGATGATGCATCGTCAGACGCCCATAATATCCCACTAACCAGGTCGAGGGAACGTAGACGAGAAGAACACGGCGGTCGAAGTGGCGTCGCCGGTTCACTCAAATGGAGAAGACTCACCATTCCTCCATCCAATAAGGCAGTCGGAACGCCAAACAACGCTGTACTACCGTCCACAAGCCCAGGGAGGTCATCCTGACTCGGTCCGAACACTTCCGAAAGGTTGGGAATCGGGGGTGTCATCTTGTACCAGTACGGCGGACAAGGGGGGAACAAGGAGGGTGAATCGTCGATATTAAGAAGTCCCAGATAACCAAGGCGATGGGTTAGGGGGCCGCAATTGCGACTGGGTGGCGCGAACGTGTCAGAGTTTATTGACTGTAGGGTTCGTTAGAACCTGCTGCCCCTGGACGTTCTTTCCACGTTGCGAACTCCAAATGATATCAGATTGTTCGTTCACGGCGGAAGTTACCGAGAACAAGATACCAGTGGATTTTGGGGCTCGTACGCTCTGAATAAGAACAAGACTGTAGAAGACTCCAAGGTGAGTACGGAGAAACTGATCTAATGAGGTCTAGGATCGGTGTGAGAAAGTATCACCAAAGCTATTCAGACTTACGGATGCAAAGCGCCGGTCTTCCTCAACCCGTTTTCGTGCAATTAAACTTGCAAGGACGGCTTCTTTTCGTAAAAGCTCGACGGTTCTTCAGCGCCTCCGCGGGCGAGATCCGTCTGTCGTTGGATTCCCGGAGTATTTCTAATGCTGGTCAGTAATCGTGGGTGTCGACTCGTATACCCGACTGTATGTGTGACATGGTTAGTACAAACCGTTACAGGTTTCATAGTAACAATACGTACACGAGGTTGTGTTTTTAGTGGGCAGCGAGGTCAGGGTGGGGGATGGAGTGAGAGAAACTGGTGAGACATCATCAGTTGAAGTCTCCGCTGTCTCACGGGTACGGCGACCTAGCTGTCGTCAACGCCACGTCCTCACCCACCCGCTGGTCGATCGTCCAGCCATCCCACCACAACGTCGATCAACCTCAATATCACCAAAATTTGACAACGGCACTCAGGGCGAGTTGAAATGACTATGCACAGCGTGTATCAGCGAATAAACAACCTGAGCGCGTTTCTGTCAACGTGTCTCTTCACTTTGGCCGCGTTGATCGCCGCAACGACGTTTATCTTGCAACCCACTTCGGAAGCAGTATCGACAGGAAACTCACTTTCGGTCGATCATGGTTTGATGTGAGTCTCCGGTCTCCATTCAGGCTAAATAACATAGCTGACGACGTGACGTTGGGACCCCAGCGAGCTTAAGAGAGTCGGTTATTATGGTCGAGGCCACGAGACTGTCGATTTGAAGTTTAACATCACCGCGGGTACGCTTACGTTTCGCTGGTCATTGGGTGTATAATGTAACTCATCGCGGCGTTTGCCCCGCCAGACCTCTCCCCGATCTTCCATTGGAACGCGAAACAACTTTTTGTATACATCACCGCCGACTACGAACACGATAGCCAGGCGAAAGGTGGACGCAAGATTGTAAGCACGCGTTTGCTACAGAATAACAAGCTTCCAACGCTGACCTTGATCGCTCGGGATTTTCCAGATCGACAACCGCGTCGTGATTTGGGACAGGATCATTCGTGATAAGGAAAGCGCCAAGTTGAACCTTGTAAACCAACGCCCGAAATATCCGCTGAGAGATTACTCAAAGTCGTGGAGGTAAGTCGACTACACCCTTTTTTCGAGATCCGGATGGTTGAATGGGCTTGTATTTGTCAAACAGCAACGCCTTACCAGCGACCTACACCATTCATTACGACGTAATGCCCTATGTTGGAATCCTCACCTCCGGTACTGCCGGTCAGACGACCAATCCCGTGAAGTTCCCTAACAAGAAGGCCAAATCGAAAACATGGTAAATAACTTGCCCGTGGAACCTCTTTTATCCTCGTCGTAATACCGATGGGAATCTATCTTATTTCCAATGGACTCTTGAACTTTCCCTCAGACTCGACAACGTGTGAGGGAAATAAGATACAGGTGCTCGTTCTACGAAGCGTCTCTTTCTTATTTGAGTAGGCCTTGGCCACCTCATGGAGTCGGCTCGCCGGCTCGACTCATTCAGCAGTGATCGATCGAGCGCTTTGGCTATTCTCCCTCCCCTGGATACAAAGTGACTTAGTCCATCGATCTCTTTTGCGTGAGGGAAAGATTTTTTTTGTTCCGTCTAGCGCGGGAGATCCTACACGTGTAAACCGGTGCTGCGCTCGGCACCGTTCAAAGGATCAGTAAACAGTCCCCCCCCCGCTTTTCGCCTATCCATCCCTCCTTGCGGTGGAGGAGCGACATTTCGTGATCTCTCGCAGTAATTTGTGGGGCGTTATCAATCCACCCCGAGCCGGGTCTAGGCATCCGGTTTCCTCTTTGGGGGTCAAGCGATGGCGTCCAATACCGAGCTCCGGAAGATGAGGGTGTGTTACCTAACGCGGTTTACGGTGCGATTGTCCCCTGCCTTCTCTCGTCGAAAAAAAAAAAAGAGGTCGCCCATCCAAATCGTTCGCTCCTTCTTTGTTGCCTTCGAGCCGACATTCGGGTCTGAGGGCTTCCATTTGAAACCAACCACCGCTTTTACGCCGATCCCCCATACCACACAGCCGCGCACGCTAGAAACTTTCTTCTTCTTTTTCGTTGCAAGTCTCCATCGCCTTTGAGCCCACATACATGCTTCGACAGGCACCTTTAGCGTTCAAGCGTCGGTCCGGAAGCTCACCGCGCTAGGCCCGCTTTTCGCCTGATCTGGCGTTTATTGACAGTTCAGCTAAACGACGGTCATGAGTTCTCGGATACGGGGGATGCCGTTGTTCGGGATGCCTTGGGCCCCCGCTTCCGATTTCTTTTTCTATCGCAGTATGCAGAGAGTTGGGCAAATCCGATTTAGTGGGTTGGGATACCATACCATGGGCAGGGCATTTTCAACCGCCATTTGATCTTCCCTTCACCATCTGAAGCTTCCTATCCCTTGCCCTAGCGATACATACGCGGGGATTACATCCCTGGTTTTCTATTTTCGTACTTCATAAACGACTAGGGTGGGTGGTTTCCGGGCGAATTCGCGCACACCTTCGAAAGCCTAGGCAGAGAGTGCACGCGGATCGTGTCGTCCCCTTTTCCCTATTTTTATTTGACGACTATTTATGGGTACGCATTCCGCGCAGTTAAAGGTTACACACATCGCCGCGCTTCGAGCAAGTAATGTCCGGGCGGAGCCGAGCCGAACCCTCATACACACAGCGAAAAGCTCGACAGAGGTAGATGCGGATCATTCCCTTTTCTGATTTCTGCTCGGGCTCTGGGCACCTTCACGCACTCTAAAGGTTTCTCTACACATTTCGCCGCGCATTCGCGGAGCGATTTCCGGGCGACGCCGAGCCCACAATGCCGCGAGACTTTCTGGCGTCTCCGGGTGATAATTAAAACAACACAACGATCTTTGCGTCCCGCGTTTCGAGGGAGAGGAGGGCTGCTGGGCGTGTCGTCGCATGGGCGGTTTTCTTTCGACGTGCGCGCTTTTGTGACGCTCCGCCGATGGGGCTCTTTTCATTCCTGTGCGCCCAAATGTCTACTCACACGCGTTTGCGTGCCACCAATTCCCCTCTTTGGAACGCTCGCGTATCGACATGAACAAGGTATCTCCGGGCCATCATGCTTTTCTTCTCAGAGCTGGGTGGTCGCTGAGGTTAACCGGGCTTGAGGTCTCGAAAGGGGAAGAATGCCCGACAGAAAAGCGTTCGTCCCGGCGTTCTTGAGCTTCCTTCCCGCTTTCGAAGTGTGCCGCGGAACAGTGAAACACACCTTCACTTCTAAACCGTACGAGGCGTTCATTGTACCTCCATGGAACGAGAGCCGGGTTTTGCTCTGAAAGGCGAGGACTTACCGCCCAACCGCAGTAGGCACAGAAGGTCGTCCATGGGGAGGAATGCCGCTTTCCTCTTTTATCTAGCATGGTTACTTTTCTCTCTTTTTTTCTTTCACAGTTCGGATAAAGGTGATCCGCAAGCGAGCTAATCCCAAACGAACACGTTACGCGCAGCAGCAAAATTGAAAGACCTTCCAGCGACGTTCCGCGTTCCCGGAAACCAATTCGCCCAGATACCCTCTCCCCAAATCTCCACCTGTCAATCCAAAGAACTTGGTCACTTTGATGGTGGGCGAGACGTCCTTCTCCAATGACGGTGTCGCCATCCCTTTGGAGGTCGCTGGATTCGGTAGGCCTGGGAAGATGGAATTGGGGGCGTCCGCCCCGTCGTTACGAAACAGGAAAAGGCGCAACCGCGTCCGTTCTCCGCAAATGGTCTCACCCCACAAATTTGGGGGGGTGTTGAGCCAAGGCCCAGTGGACAGCGACGTACCCAGAAAACGAGGAGAAGGAGGGGCGATGTCCACTTGGACTAAATTGGGGAATTTTCAACGGAGAGCTCGAGGAAGCGTTACTAAAAAAGGAATTTGCTGGATCCGAGTAAGGGAACAAAAAAATAATTCCGTCATCGGCAACCCCTGTTTTTTTACATTGCAGGCCTGTGCGGACTTGCAAATAAGAAAAGAAAGAAAGAAAAGATCTAGGAGAGATGGACAGGAAAGATCCGAAAGCCCTGCCCGAGGTCGGCAGCTCCTGCCGAGTCCGAACAGAACTAGACGACGCGCCAAGAAGAAGAAAAAAGCGCTAAATAGGGCCGTGCGCAGCCGAATCATGTAGTGTAAATCTCTGCGTGACTGTCTTCCTTTGGGGGCTTTTTGCGCACCCCTACCTCTTTCCTGTGTTACTTAGTCTGTACGATCGTCAGCGGGAGGCTTGAGGAGAAAAAGTCCTGGATTGCATGCAGGGCTATTCGATAATGAAATGCCGGGAGGGAGAGACGTTTCTGCTGGAAGGCAGCCTGAGGTTGGGGAAGACAAAAAGACGTCAAGATGCGACGGGATAGTTGAGATGTGACGATCTCTGTTACCGGAACGACTCGGCTAACCTGGACCGAGTCCTTGGAGGTTCTTAATAATAGTCATAATGAAGCTCTGCCCCGACTATGTTGTTCTGTGCGTGGAAAACATGAGGTTGAATTAGGTTGCAGACTAAATATGAGCCAAGTGGAGGCAGAACCCACTTAACCGTGTTTAGTATCTTCCGTAATCGCGCGCGCAGGCCGGCCGAGTAATAATTGCGCGCGCGGCTTCGAATCTGAAGAAGAGGATCTTCAGGACGTTCCTATCTTAGTGTTTGCATTGGATGAGTCGGATGAACTGCCGAAGGAAAGGGTTTGGCCGAGTGTGTCTTGACATCGAAGGGAAGGGGGGAGCAAGGGGCGTACAATTGGGACTGTGATATCATCGAGCGAGGTACTTCCCCCCTCTCCACCCCACCACATTTTCCTGATGCGAACGCGGCGCGCGCGGTTGCGTTGGGTCCAGCCCACAACCATCTTCTTCCTTTCTTTGTTCTCGTCTCTCAATTCATTTGGGGCTTCTCGACTGGGCTCCCGGTCGTCCTTGAATTCAGAACGTCGTCCTCCACCGTGCGTGTTCTCTCTTCACAACCTTTGGTTGGCACCGTCCGCGAAGCTTTGACTCACTCGGTGCTCAACGTTAAGCCAAGTAGAGGAGCGTTCCGAGCATCGGCTGATGGTGCAGGGTAAGATGGTAGCTAGGCTGTTTGCCTTGAAGTGTTTCCAGTCTGTCGGGTCTGGGCGTGACGTCGCTGTGAATTTTAATTTTTTATTTTCCCTGCCTCTCCGTTTAGACTTGAAACCGAATTATCTATCTTGCTTATCAAATACGACACAAGGGAGAGAGGGGAGAGGGGGACCCTTGCCCACCCTTTGTGAAATCAAGTGACAAAGCCAAAACGTAAATGCCGTCACCTCTTTTTTGCATAAATAAATAAATCCTATTTTTTGCTATTTCTATTTCTTTTTTTGCTGCTGACAGAGCCTTTCCAAGGAAACGGGAAGGGGTGTAGTTTGTTGGTGGTTGCACATAACACGCCACCCGGTCGACTGAGACAGGGAGAAAGATTTACAGATGTGTGTTCCGGATGCTTGGGGCGACGACGATGATGAGGACTGAACGCAGGTCGAGAGCAATGCGTTCTTGAAATGAGAGAGGTCCCAAGGAGAGAGAGGCAAGGCCAGGCGGCTATGGGCCTTATCTTTTGCCTTGCCCTGCCTCGTTTTTCGGTGGTCAGCGGGGGAGGCTCACAAGAAACATAAGCTAAAAATTCCCGACAAATTATCCGCCTCTGTGGTCGTCGTTCGTCATGCATAGCGTCAGTCGTTGCTGTCTTTCCAGAGCGTTGGTCGGGGGGTTAAGGGCAGCAATGAGGAGGTTCGGCTGAATTGAAGCGCAAGCTTGTATCATCGATGGGAGTGGGAGGTAGTGAAACCCGGAAAGTCGGCGAGTCGTGGTTTGGTGAGGGGAAAAGGTGTTTTGCACCCTATTCCGAAAACGGGCAAGCGGTTTTTCTCTTCAAGGGATCTCTCCCATTTCCTTTCAGATTAAACCTTTCCCCCCCCCATCCCATTTCATCCCTTCCCTTCTCATCTCGTTCCCCTCCCCTCCCCTCCTGCTCATCCCGCTACTCTCCTCATCGTCCACTACTAGTTCTCTCGAACCCGTCCTCAACGTCGTCCTCAGCACTGGACCTGAATCACGTTCCAAATCCAGTCCAATCCTCAACCTTAATTGCTTGATGGACCAGAACTACTTCCCTCACTTCGCCCATCCTCACTCCTCCTCCCAGCATCAGTATCTCGACCAGCAGCAGTTCGCCTGCCAGTCGCAAGAGTTTTACATCCCTCCGCCTCAGCAGGCGCACCCGGTCGTGTGCGATGCAACCTTTGCAGAGGCAGCACAACGGCACCAGCACCAGGCGTTTCTCGACTCTTCCCAGCTCGACCCCTTCGCCAACGCTGAAGAGGGAGGGCCGATAGGATGGGTGCCACCGGAGGAGCGAGGTTTCCAGCACCAAGCAGCGAGCAATGCGATCGGAACCGGCAACGAGGTTAGCGTCGGGTATCCCACCGTCGACCAACAGCAGCCGCAATTCGCCCCGACGCCCTTCCAGCAGCAATCTCCATCAAATTGGTCCCAGCAGGTGCAGCATGTGCAGCAGCAGCAGCAGCCACAACCCGCGACTGCTAATTTGACGGTTTATCAAATGGCGGGGGAGGCGGTCGCTTTTCATCATCATCGAGTGCAAGTGCCCCAGGACTTGTCATCGGACCTTATTGCCGGTCAGCCACAATCGACTGGTAATATCACCAATCCCCAAGCCCCGATCTCCATGCTCGCGCCTCAAGCAGTCTACCCGTCTACGCTGCTCGATCCGTCTTCTCCGTCAGTCGCGTTCCATCAGCATCAACAGCATGCGGTAGGAGGATCAACACAAGGGTATCCCCATCAGTCCGCTGTTCCTCAGGGCTACAACGGTGTCCAGGTTCAACACCAGCCGCACTCGCACGAGGGTAACCTTTCTTCTCACCCGGTATACTCGACGTCATCGGCTGCACCTTCAACCGGCATGGGCATTACCACGGCTGCTGCGAATCCTGGCGTTGCACCCTCTCCCTCCTCGTCGGCCTCTTCCTCGGAATCGCTCTATCCGGCTGGTGTCTACCAGCAGACGGCCTGCGGATCGTCCGAGGTACGTAACGGTTAACATTATGCACGCCTTTCCTCGTTCCTCGAATTGCTGACGCTTTGCCTCTTTCATTCCTTTCCGTCGGGGCTCTCGTCTTCTTTTCTCTGTCCTCGGCCCGGTGTTTCTCATTTTCCATTCCATTCCATTCCGCCCATCAAGTCCATGGCTATTCTCAATGGAGCAGTTCCTCACCACCAGCAACAAGCTCAAATTCCGCACCAACAACAGCTGTACTCGGCATCGGGGTCGTACGAGGTGCAATCTCAGTACCTTGCTCACCATCCTCCAACCTCGGCGCGGGCTCAGACCTTCCACTCCGGTCTATCCGATTCGAATGCGGCTTCGAATTTCATCACATCCCCCACTGCTGCTTCTTCCTCTGCGTCCTCGTCTAACCCAACCCACGGTGCCGCGGTCTGTGTCCAGCAGCCTCAGCCTCTCGCTCCCAGTCGCACGTCTTCGCTTGCGGCGTGGGCCGACGTTCCTCCGACTCCCATCAGCGGTCCTGAGCATGCTCCCGTTATGGCTCTTGGGGTCCAGGAATATCATTACCAGCAGTACCATCATCAGCTTCATCATCAGACCGAGGCGGTTAAGGAGGAGCAAGGCATCCAATTCCAGCAACAAGGTGCTTATTCGCCTGTGCAACAGCAGCAGCAGCCACAGATGATGAAGATCGAGGACATCAAGCCTCAGCTTCATCAAGCGCCGTACGGCGCTCAGGACCACGCGCTCAAGCCCGTCTCGCCCCAAGTGTTGAGCCAACATCCTCATCACCCCGGAATGTCGCGCTCGTCCACCGACGTCGGCGCTCCTCGAGTTCAGGCTCAGCCGCTCTCGCGCTCAGCCACCATGCCCGACATGTCGGCGTCACAGCGAGCCAACCCCAACGCCTCGTCCGCGAACAATACCGCTGCCTTGGCTCCCACTCGGAGCGTCGCGGAATTCGACGTCGCTCCTCGTCCCGTCGAAGCCATCAAGGCCTCCGAGACCGTCCGCCAGGCCGCGAAGCTGCACATCGACTTGGGCCAGGCTGACCCTAATTCCCCGACGTCGCACGAGGCGAGGTTGAAAGCCCGCTCGCTGCGACGTAAAGGCTCGGCTGCCCCGCCGGCACATGGGTATTCGCCGTACCAGCGCGAGTACGCGGCTCGACGGGGGTCGTCGGCCTCTCAGCACGACCAGGCTGAGCACGCTCATCATCAGCAGCATCAGCAGCAACAGCCTATCGTCCCGTCGTCCCGCCCCACTACCGCCCTGCCCACCGACCAATACGGCGCTCAACGCACGTTCATCTTCAATCCGTACCAAGATCCGAGCACGCTCGCCGCCGAAAGCGGCAAGCAAGGTCATATCCCCCACGGCGTTCCGCTGCCTACTCCGAGCGTGACGGCCGTTGTCAGTGGTGCCCCCGCGACGGCTCAGCACCAGACCATCGAGTTCTCTGGCAGCGCCGAGTCGATGAGCAGCCCCGAGGACCTGGGCAAAGGTAAAGCGCTCGATCGGAGCAGTGCGGCGGATGCAGCTGCGTTGATGATGGGTGAGAAGAAGCCGTTCTTGGCTTGTGGATTCTGCAGGCAACGCAAGGTAAGCAAGACCTTAGAGATGGAACCGAGTCGGCGCGCGCATGATGTTGATTCTCTGCGCCTCTCGTTTCTATTCTCTTTTTTCCGGTGTATAGATCGCTTGTGGTCAGCGTGCTCCTCATCCTCGTGATAACGAAATTGGAGAGGGTCCTCGAACGTGCAAGTAAGTGTCTCGAGCCTACGTGACCATGTCTGGCGACAGCTAATCTTTTACCCTCTCCTCAGCCAATGCGCCCGCCGCCACATTCTCTGCTCCTTCCCCTCCGAATCTCGTCGCGGTCTTCGCAAAACCAAGCCAGTCACCAAGACGATCGTCCAAGAAGACGGTACCGAAGTCACCATCATCGTCGAGGACGAAGAGGAGATTGAAGAGCTTGAGCCACCCCCGTCAAAGAAGCAGAGCAAGAGCAAGAAGAAAGGGCGCGGTCCCATGGAGTGGATCATCGCGGCCGACGCTTGGCTCATCACTCCCGCTGCGTGGGCGGCGCACAAGGCTGCCCTCGAGAAGAAGACTGGTGAAGGAAACGGAAGCATGCCTGGCTCCTCATCGGGCGCGCAGAACTATCAACCTGCGACTTATGACGACTCTTCCCTCTCTGCTGGGCCATCAGCTTCGGCAGTTCACGTGTAAATCATCAAATATGTTTCCCCCCGGTCTCGTGTTTATAAGTTTTGAATTTCTCTCTCCTCTTTTCCTTCCCCCCGCTTCCGGTTTACTCGGCGTCTCAAATTGTGTAGAATCGTTCTTCTCCTTTTGGCCTTTCATCTTCCTGTGTCCATCTTCGTTCATCTCTCGTCTTCCGCTGTTTCGATGTCTACTGTGTTGCCCTTGTTTCATTCCGTCAACCGCTGCTCTTGGTGTCCTTGCTCTCTCGGCTCGCTTTTTCCTTTTCCTCTTGTGGTTCTCGGATGTGGCTCCTCTTCTACGATGTTTCCTTTTCCCCGCTTGATGTTTATAACCTCATCGCTATCCGCGCTCTCCTCCCCTGTCGACGTTAAACCGGAACTTTACCTCCCCCTTCACTACTTCTCCGCCCCCCCTCCAACGACTATCTACGCTATCTTGTGTTCTATACTTTTCTCTTCCTGATACTTTACTGTATTATATCTTTTGCCGTCTACCTTTGTTGATTCTCCGGTATGCTTCGTCCACTTCGTAGGGATCATCATGACCGTAGCTAGTCTTTTATGCCTGAATCAATCTTATGCCAATGCGTAATTTCTCCCCGGGTTTTGGATTTGCGAACACTACGGAATACAAGGCAAGGATCGGAGTACATCTTTTTACTGAGCATCGAGTCTAATGGAGGGCAAGAGCAGCTGACTCGTTTGCCAACTTCATCGCCTCGAACTCCGTCGTCTTCTGATTCAACGCATCAATCTCGGCTTGAAGAGCAGTCTGAAAAGTTAAAGGAAAGAAATAAGGATCCGGTGCTTCGGGGTGTAGAGGCAAACTCGAGTACCAGAGTGGCCTGCAGGTCTTCTTCCTTCTCTTCCGGAAGCTCAACCGGTTTCGCTAGGTGGCGATGCGTTGCCAAGCGTGAAATTAAGCAACAGAACGAAAGATCTACCGGTAGTTCGGTTTCGACTTACGCGTAGGTTCGGGCGAGAATACCTCGGCCAGGAATTCGTGGTTCCGGATGAACCGGGTCGTCGAGATATCCCGGTGCGTGACAACGTCGGATTCATCTATAGTGGAGAGCGGATTCAATAAAGAGCTATACAAACCGATAATCGATCTGTACCTTCGTCGTTGACGTCTTCTGGGATGTGGGGCTACGAATGTCACAAACTGTCAGCAGTTGGCGGTCGGGACGTACCCCAAAAGTCAACCTCACCTTCGGGGGACCGCGATGAGCGGCCATGGCTGCATTCTGAGCTGCGATCGCAGCACTCTGGGACGCAAGCGCAGCGTTCTGAGCTTGCATCGGGTTCTGCATTGGTCCGCGAGGGGGTGGGGGACCAGCGTTCGCTTGAGGCTGAAACCCTTGTGGGCCGGGTATCAACCCTTGTTGTTGCTGCTGTTGCTGGAGCAGTGGCAGGCTCTGCAGTGGAACTCGCTGGCCGGTCTTTTCTCCCATCACGAAAATGGCAGGTTCCGCGGATGGGATGAGCGGGTACTGTCGTACAGGTGGCATTCGAAGGACTTCAGGCGGGACGGCTGGAAATCAAGACGTGGCAATTGGTCAGTCCTCATAACCTCAAACAACGGGACCCCAAGGAAGTCTGATAAGCTGTAGATAAGCTCACGTTGAGCAGGCCCTCTCGAATAGTGAACGAGCATCACGGTGCTGACGCCGCCTTTGCTGAAGCGAATCTTGCGGCGTACGCGGGATGCATGGGTCTCGCTTGAACCAGGAACGAAGCCGAATTTGGTTTCTTGGATGCAAAGTTCCTTATCATACCATAGAGATGAGGACGATGAAAAAACACAATGTAACAATCCCGTCAACTCACGTATGGCCCTAGTGATATGAAGTACTCCGTTTCTCGTTCGAGGTAGCGCAGGCCGTCCACGGTGAATGGAGGCAGTTTTTCGTACTGAAAAATGGCATGAATTTCTCCTTCTGAAAATTTAGGTGAGCAGAAAAGTCATTATAAAGGAAGCTGTGTGGCTATGTCTGGCTGACCAGCGGGTTTGTCAATATATGTTCGATAATAGGGTGTGGTGTTGGACCATCGTATGAATTGACCGAGCAAATTGGCTGCTTGTCTAAATAAAATTAAGGTTAAGAGAAGAGTCAGGTGAATAGGAGAATCGAGTAACCTACTCAAATGATAGTTGGGGTTCGGGGCGTAGTGGAACGCTGAGCTTCAAGACCTGTTCGTTCTGTTGTTGTAGCTAGCCAGCCCCATCAGTCTGTGCATTTTAATGTGCCTAAATATTGGAACATTACCTGAGCGGGATTCATCTTCAACGTGAAATGCAGAGGTCACACAGCTCGAGACTGAGTGGGTCGCGCAGAAGTGCAAGGAACGAACACTGGTTTGTGTTAATTTGCTCGCGGGAAACTCTGTTTTTCCCTCACCACACATCCGTTACAGTAGTTTCATCCTCCGGCTACGTGAGCGACTTTGGAACTTTCTGAAAACAACTCAACTTACCCCCACCCTTCGGACGAACCTGACCCGATAACCGCTTACGCGATTGGATCCTGGCTGGGTAGACGTTGTATCAAGGAGAGGAAGCGTTATTCGCAGTTGGTTAAATCCACCACCGCCTCCGCCGAAAACTAGATCTTTAAAGGTTAGTTGGTATTTCCGAACTCCAGGTCTTCCACGCATAGTCAATCGGCTCTTTACAGATGCTACCGGCCCTTGAGACTTCCCAATACCTCGGTCCACTCCCCCTCGAACTCTTCATTTACATTATCGCATTGTCCGTCAGTCATCTCAGACCGACCAACGCTTTATTCCATCTCGAGCGGCTGCGATTGGTCAGCAAAACTTGGCTTGTCACTATCGACTCCACACCTCAATTTTGGACAACCATCCAGAACACCTGCAAGGCCTCGAGGATAAAGGGGTGGATTCAAAAGTCGGGTGAAGCACCCTTGTGCATTACCTCCAAGGACCTTACTCATACCGTCGAAACCTTCATGTCTCTTCTCCGCCCCTATACACATCGGTGGAAGGACGTCACGATTTGGAATGATTACTTCGACACCTCGGCCTACCTGGACAGACCTGCGCCGCTCCTCGAAGCTCTTACCCTTATTGGAGTTTCCTTCGGACATGACTCAAGTTTGTGTGCAGGTGTAACGCCTTCACTCACGAAGGTCGATTTTTATCAGGTTAAAGTTCCACGGAACCTGAGCTTCCTACAATCCCTAAAAGACCTCCGTCTACATTCGGTCGTTTACATGAATCAAAGGCTCAGAATCGGTCAAATTTATGAGGTTCTTACAGCCTCTCCGGAGCTCAGACGATTAAGGCTCAACCTGGAGTTTGAGGAGGACGCGCGTCGCCGGACTCCGATTACATTCCCGAGCCTCGAAGGCCTTAAAATCCACTCCAGTCATGATCAAATCGGACAGGCGTCTCAGCTTCTATCCATAATCGATGCCCCCAATCTTATCAACATGTCCACAGACTTCGACCGAGGCTTGGCGCTGCAATTATTCGTATCATGGCTGGCGAGACAGAGTCTCCACCAAGCCGCTCAGTACAGCGTAGCCGTCGAGCGAACGAGCCTAGTTGTCTCCATTTCACGCGACGAACATGGCTCTAATTCTTCTCGACGCGCCCGGCTCTTCCTGTCGGCCGCTTCGTTCGACGATTCCGGCATCCAAGTACTGGAAGAGATAGACAAGTTGGGAGCCCCATTCAGCCCTCTGGCATTGACTATCAGAAACCCAGGTTGCGTCTCGGCCTTTGTGGGCTACCTAAATCGGCCTAAGGTTGATGAAGAAGGCACCCACAGGTGGCCTCTCCCTACCCTCCACTCCGTTCGCTTCAACCTCTGGATGAACACACCAAGTTGGGATTGTATTTCCGGCTTTGCTCGGGTTCGTAAAGACATTTCACGAATTACTATCGAGCCACCAGGCATTGACGAACCAGACGAGAATTGGAAAAAATGGGATGCGTTGAGTATGTCTTTCACCCCATTTAAAGATGAATGATAGGTGGGTTCGATGATGATCTATCTTGAAATGCATCTGACAAGCCTCGCAATGTAAGGCCGCTAGTAAGGCGTATGGTGCTGAAGTTTGCGAATACTTTGGACCCTGCGAGCTAAAACGTGAAATACTAGTACTCGGTTGGTTTGTCAATTTTGTCCATTCTGAGACTGTAACAAGCGCCGATCTTGATTCGATATACTTCCCACTGCGGAAGGTGTATTTTTTGAACACCTGTTGCAATTCTCAGAGTCTATTACAGCGTCCGGCGTGGTATGGACAAACAGGAAAGGGCGAAGCTCGTTCACAACCCCCAGGTTAAGACCAGACCCTAGCGAGGCCTTTCTTGCCTCACGACAACCCGCACTATCCTAAAAGATTAACCTGAGCAGCTTCATATTTAAGGCGAAACGTGGAGGTCGTACAGCCCTGTTTACGCGGGCGAACGAACACGAGCTTGTGCTGATTTGCTCGCTGCAGGATTTTCTTTTCGTTAGACCGACCCTCACTCGCACTCGGGGGTTCCCAGGTACGCCGTAACTCAAACCATCAAACGTCCTCGAAAACAACCAGGCGACGATCAGATCCTAATAGCGTGCCCAAGCCACTCCAAAACGACAGAAGCGTTGCCTACAGCTCGTTAAATCCGCCAGCGCTACCGTCGAACACTGTTACTACAAGCTACCAAGGTCAGTTTTGGGGCTTTCAAATTTCAAGGTTTCTCCATTCATGCTTAAGGGTCGCTTTCAAGATGCGAGCCGCTCTAGAGGCTTCCGAATACCTCGGCCCACTCCCCCTCGAGCTCTTCATTCACGTCCTTTCATTGTCCCTCACCGAGTTTGAACCGATCGAGGCTTTAGCTCATCTCGAGCAGCTGCGCTTGGTGAGCAAAGCTTGGCGTGTTACGATCGACTTCACGCCTGGATTTGGGACAACCATCCCGAACGACTCCAAGGCGGCCTCGAGGATGAAGGAATGGATCAAAAAGTCGGGAGATGCCCCCTTGCACATTATCTCCAATGAGCTTACTCATTTCGTCGAACCTTTCTTGTTGCTCCTTGGTCCCCATGTTCATCGGTGAAAAATTGTCCGGATTTGTGCACGCTTGGACACATCGGGATACTTGGATAGACCTGCTCCGCTTCTCAAAAACCTTACCCTGATTGGAGCACGCTTTGGATCAGATGCAATCTTGTGCTCGGGTATTATGCCCTCGCTCTCTAAGGTCCGATTGTTTCATGTCACCCTTCCACGGGACTTGAGCTTCCTGAAACATCTAAAAGAACTCGAGCTATACAGGATAACCTATCTAACCGACAAGCTCAGCATAAGGCAAATCCATGATATTCTATATCAGCTTGCCCAAACCTGAGATGATTATGTCTCAACCTGGAGTATAAGGAGGATACTCGTCGCCGGACTCCGATTACTTTTCCAAGTTTCGGGGACCTTACAGTACAGTCGCGTCAAAGAGTAACCGCATGCGCGGCTGAACTTCTATCCATAATCGATGCCCCCAATCTCATCAACATATCTACACGGTTCGACGCAGAACCTTCTACTCAAGTGCTGCAATTAGCTGCGTCATGGCTAAGTCTCCATCAAGCCACACGGCATGACGTGAGCATCGGGGAATGGAGTCGATTCGTATCGATACTGCGCGAACAAGGTGACGCTAATTCGTCTCAACCTTGCCGGTTCTCTCTGTCGTAGCCCTGGGCCACCTTACCCAGGAACTCCGGCGTCCAAGTACTGGAAGCGATAGACAAGTTTGGCTTTCAATACCTCCCATTGGCATTGACCATAATGAACCCACATTCTACCACCACCGTCATAGAGTACCTAAAGCAACCCAAGGTGGACAAAGACGGTACCCAAACGTGGCCTCTCTCTACCCTCCGCTCCGTTCATTTCATACTTTGGAGAGGCCCGCCAAGTTGGGATTGCATATCCGGCTTTGCGGTCGTTCGGACGGACATTGCACAAAATTACTGCGGAGCCAACGAGCCCTTCTGAACCAGACGAGCATTGGCGGAAGTGGGATGCGGAGAGCATGTCCTTCATTCCTTTTAGGCCAGAATAGGTGAGTTCGAGGGCGATCTACTTTGAAACCTACAGTACCTAACACTCCACGTAGTACAGCGCTGTCATTAGAATGGATGGTGCCTATTCTTACGTATGTGGAGTCGACGCTTTGCGCCAGAATGTTAGATCCTTGTCTCGTTCTGGCCGTCGCAGACATAGAAAGGTCGAATTGAATTATCCGAGAGCGGTGAAACAACGAGCTTCATGAGACCTTATTCGTCCTGATGAATTCCCTCGGTCCGTGCAGCTTAGTGTGCCTATACATTTGGAACATCACAGGACAAGGACCCATCAACGTGAAATGCAGAGTTCGGACTGACCTTGAACGGCGCAGGATCTGACAGGACTTTGTATAGGTTTGTTCGGGAGTGATTATCTACTTCGTGGCAACCCTCTAGATCCGACGAATACATACGTACCCGCATCAATTCACAACCAGCTCAAACTCTCGTACAAACCCTCTGAGTCGAAAACCACTCAGCTCAGCAGATTCCACAGCGTAGTCGTGCCCAGCCACTTTGCGGAGGACAAGAGTTCATTAAATCCGTAAGCGCTACCGTCAAACACTGGGACGCTAGGTGCGATATTCTCAGATTTAAAGGCTTTACGGGTACGGATAACGGGCGTTTAACAGATGCAACCGATCCATAAGACTCCCGGGTACCTCGGCCCACTCCCCCCCGAGCTCTTCATTTGCATCATCGCATTGTCCATCAGTCAGCTCAAACCGATCAAGGCCTTAATCCGTCTCGAGCAGCTGCGATTGGTCAGCAAAACTTGGCTTATCACGATCGACTCTACGCCTCGATTCTGGGCAACCATCCCAAACGATCCCAAGACAGCTTTGAGGGTAGAGGAGTGGATAAAAAAGTCGGGCGAATCACCCTTACACATCATCTCCTATAAATCTACTCCTCCGCCCGAATCCTTCATGTCCCTTGCACATCGGTGGAAGGCTGCTACAATTTGCGATAGTAAACACGGCCTCGCAGCCTGGCTCCACCGACCTGCGCCGCTCCTCGAAAACCTTACCTTTGTTGGAGCACCCTTCGGACCGGATGCAAACCTGAGTGCAGGTGTTATGCCGTCGCTCACGAGGGTGGACTTGACTTATGTCAATCTTCCACGGAACCACAGCATCCTGAAATCCCTAAAAGAAATCAGTCTGCATATGGTGACCTGCACGGGCAAAACCCTTAGCCTAGGCCAAATCTGTGACATCCTATCAGCCTCCCCAAACCTCAGACGGTTATATCTTGACCTGATCTGTGAGGAGGACGTCTGTCACCGGCCACCGCTTTCTTTTCCGAACCTCGAAGACCTTAGAGTCCGCTGTACTGAATGTTCAAGGAGATGGACGGCCAATCTCCTATCCATAATGGATGCCCCCAATCTTATCAACATGGCCATAGAGTTCGACCGAGGTCCGCCCCTGCAACACTTCAGATCATGGTTGGCGAACCAAAGTCTCCATAAAGCCACACCGTATCTGGTTACTATCGACCTATCGTACGAAGGCATTCTAGACGAAAAAGATGACTTCAATTCGTCTCCACGTGCACAACTCTTTCTGTCGGACTTGTTCGACGATGATAATACTGGCGTCTCCATTCTAGAAGAGATAGACAGGTTTGGAGCCGAGACCGCCCCATTGACGGTGGACATTCGAAGCCCATTCTGTGTTGTGGCCAGTGTAGACTACCTAAAGCAACCTAAGGTCGATCAAGATGGCATCCAAAGATTGCCTCTTCCTACCCTGCACTCTATTCAATTCGTAGTATGGAGCCTCAAGCAGAGTTGGCATTGGATCTCCAGTTTTGCCCAAGTTAGGAAAGACGTTGCGCGAATCACTATCAAGACAGAAATAATTGATGGATCGTACCAGAACGTAGAAAAGTGGAATGCGGAGAACGAGGGTAGGATCATACAGTGAGTAAATCCGATACCACCTAACTTGAATACTGACAGGTAATACAGCGTTGTCCGAAAGTAGAAGGACTCTTTAAGGTTCTTCGTTGCGATGCACCAGAACGCTGTATACACCAAATTAAGTCATGTACGCTGAATGTAGTTTGGAGTGTTCATTCCCCCCGTGTGCACTAGGGCCGAGCCAGCCTCGCAAACCACACAATCCCAACGGATTACATCACCAGGATAAGATTGGACCATAAAGAATTTACGACATGTACACATACTCTATCGGAGGGTTAGGAGTTAAGACAAAAGAGGGGAAAAAAGTAAATCGTGGCCATACGAGCCACCTTGGTGGTTGAGATCACTTTTCTTGGTAGTAGTAGTAAGCGACGAAAGAGAAAAGACGAGAGCTAGAACAAAATACATGATAAAACGACATGACAGCAAGGGGATAGATAAAGCGAAAAAAAAAGCGGCAAATGACGCGGGAAATCCTGGGATTTCGACGAGGTATTAGTAAAAAAAACCATGCAAATCCTTGACCTAAGTCCTAGTACCAATTCAACGGAGACGAGGAGCCTTGTTTGGGGGAGGTTGAGCGTTTCTTGTGGATCGACGGGGAGCCGTTGTCGCTGGACTTGCTGCCTTTCGCGCTGTAGAAGGACCGGCCTGACCAAATTCTTCATCGTCTTCCTCCGAGTCCGATGGCGCACGATACCCTCGTCCAGACCGCCTAGGAGCCTTGCGCGTGGCGGGTGTCTTGGAAGCCGGGACAGCGTCAGCGGACGTCTTCTTCACCGACCTCGTCGTACCACCGCGGCCGTTGGCTGATGTGCGCGGGGTCTTGGCGGCCGGACGAGCAGTTATCTCTTCCTCGGGAGGAGGGGACGATAGCTCGGAGCTCTCCCCGTCAACGTTCGCGGCAGCGGCCTTGCGCTTCTGGGTCGTCGGAGGAACAGGAGCAGCAGCTCTGGTCGGGGTGATATCGCGACGGACGACCTTGCCGCGGTTGGAAGCGCGTCTCGTCCCGTTCGTCGCTGCAGCAGCACCGTTGGGTGGGGAAATCCTTTCTACAGCTGGGGCCTGAACGTTCTCCCAAGACGATCCATCAATGTCCATCTCCTCTTTCTTCAAGTGCGGTGGGGTACCAACAGAAGTCTGCACG
>KN822969.1:133668-156635 GCA_000827465.1 Tulasnella calospora MUT 4182
TTGGCGTCTTCAATCTTGAGGTCCTCCATCCGCCGCTGAGACATCCGGAGTTCACTGAACGGATCTGCAGACCCAGCCGACTCGGAATCCAAAGAAAACTTACTCTCTGGTTCGACCGAACGGCTTGGGGGACCAGATGCGTCATACCGACTCCCACCCTCCGACGACACGCCAGATCCATCGAACCCCGCACCACGATAACCATCAACGACACCATTCCTCATACCTTCGGTCTCCATCGGAGTGGTGATCTCTTCCTCAGCAAGCCTCAAGTTCTCGGCACTGACTTTTGGGGTGGGCCTCCGGGAGCCGGTTTCAAAAGCTGGAGTGCGGCCGCGATACTCGGTAGTGTAGACTTCGGATTGAGATTGGCTATAGCTGTTGAACTGGGATGGCTGAGACTGAGAAGCGGTCCAGTCTGAAGGAGGATCGTTCCGGATGTCCCTGAGCCAAGGATGATGGCGGGCGTCGGTGATCGACATGCGCTGGTGAGGATCGGTGACTATCATCTTTTGCATGAAGTCGATGCCTGTAAAACGCCAAGCGCACGTGAGTACAGACAGATCGTCTACAAATCTCACTAGCCAGGCGTACAATCATCAGACAGGCCCCTGCCCTCAAGCAACTCCCAATTAGCCCAGCGGTTCTGGAAGCGTTCGATGAGACTGAGGTTATCATCTTCAGCGAAGCACGCCGTGTTCGTAACCCTGTGGAGTGAAGGGAGACCCATTTGCCATAGAGTCGTCAGCATCCGTCACACTCCAAAACGGTTTTCGGCCTCCTTACATTGCCCAAACGATGACTCCCAAGCTCCAGCAATCGACTTTGAAATCGTAAGGCTGGCTTCCGTTCAAGACGACTTCGGGAGCTAGATAGGCCGGAGTGCCGCACATGGTCTAGAGCGATCGCCAAACCAGCAAACGTCAGGACTGGTCCTCACGACATGGATGCGATGCTCACTTTGGCGTACGTGCCATCCACCATCGACTTGGCCAATCCAAAGTCGGCGACTTTCACTCTGCCGTGGGGGTGTTCGGGCGTCGGGGCTGTTAACAAGACGTTTTCTGGCTTGAGATCGCGATGCATGATCTTTTTGCGATGGGTATACTATGGAAAATCACAGGCTCGTTAGCTTCTGGTTTACAGAGAAGCCTCAGCCAATGATACCTGGATCGCATCGACCATCTCAGCCGTCAACTCCCTGGCCATTTCTTCTCCAAGGCCGTTAGCACCCGAGTTGATGATTCGGTCCAAGAGATCACCGCCCTCGACGAGCTCCATCACGATAACTGAAGTAACACAAAGATATGAGAACGTCAACATTCGACACTTTGACACTTGGCCTAGGGACAAAAAACGGGGGACGTACACAACGTCGATTCGTCCTGGTAATACTCCTTGATCTTGGTAATATTAAAATGCTTCAAGTCTCGCAAAATCGACAGTTCACGATCGAGCATCAGGAGTGTTTTGGGGTTGTTGACCAACTTGCTCTTGGCGATGATCTTGACGGCGTAGTGCTGGCCTGTGCACTTGCAGATCGCTCGTCGGACGGTGGCGAAACTTCCCGTGCCAAGAGTAGTGCCGAAGGAATATTGGGCGTGGATACCTCCACCGCGTTCCTATGATTGGTTTGGGACAGGGAAGTGGGTGAGATAAAGGTGGACGGGGCGACAGAGGAAACGGCGAATGCCAAAGCTCGGATTTGCGAAAAGATGGGAAAGCTGAAATGACTCACGATGGCTGTTATTCGACTCCGGAAGATGAACCCTGTCAAACAAGATGGAAGGGCGGGAAGGGGTAAGTGAGTAAGGGTCGGGTCGTGGAGGTCGCCGCAATCATTCAAGGTCCACTTACGGAAGTCCTCCTCGTTCGTCAAACCCACTGGAACGCCGAGAGATAGCTCATCGCCATGGTTGAGCATCGAATGTCGCCCGCGACCGAGTCTGACGCCATTGACCTGCGGTAGGCGGGGGGACGATTAGACTTTTGATGCAGGGAGACAAGACGCGGCGCGCGAAAGGGATTTGGAAATGAAATGGAAGGAAAGGAAAAAATGGCTCACGTAGGTTCCGTTGGTGGAGAAATCAACAACCGACACCGTTGTAGTGTTGTTTGGGTTGTACACGAGTCGGAGTTCGCAATGTCTAGAGCCTGCACAAGTAGAAATAGAACGTTCGCGGTGTTGGGGGATTCGGTCAGCGCTATTGTAATCGTGACCGCGCGGAACGGCACCGCGCAAAAAGAGTCTGACAGACAAAGAAATACGCACTGATTTTGGGATGACCGATCTGAATATGAGCGTCATGCGCACGTCCAACGACGTATTGCGGCTGTTCGACCCGCAAGTCGATGGTCTCCATCGCAGAGTTGCAAGGAACCAATTTGCCCCAAAGACCCTCGAAGGGATCCGACGGTTCAGCCGGCTTGGCTCCTGGATTCCCATCTTCCTCTTGAGTAGATCGTTGCGTGGCTTCGTCCGCCTCGGTCGGCGCGTGGGTGTTGGCCGTGTGGTATGACGAAGCTGGTGCGAGCGGGGGAACCATGATTGGCGGGTCTGGAGGAGGTGCCATATCTCCACGTATAGCGCGTCGAATGACGGGTGCGCGATTTTGCTGCTGCTGCTGTTGAGCTGGACGACTGCCGAACATGATGGGATGTAGGGGAATAAAGAGCTTTGGGAGTGTTGGTGGTGGTGGTGGGAGGGAGGAGGAAGGAAAAGCAACTGGGCGAAATGGACGAAAGCGGAAAGAGCGAGAGTTTATATCTGAACTGTCGCGGTTGAGCGGACAAAGTAATCGCGATATCGTTTTTTCGCGTCTTTGTGCTATCGATAGTAGCGCTCTCGTCGTCGTCGGCGGCGTGTCGCTGAGTGGCTGCGTTGACGACCGAGGTTGGGTGGTTGGCGATGGCTGAGGAGTGAAAGGGGAGGGGGGGGAGGATGGAAGGGCAAAATGAGAGCGAAGGAGGGGGAAGTTGAAGGTGAATCTTGAGAGGGAACGGGGAGCGGCGATCTTTGAATTGAATTCATTCCAACTTCCCGCCCAAACAAACAACACAATACATCCGCGGATGCGACGTATTTTTTTATTCCGTTGGGTTGCAGATCGCTTCCCCCTAGATGTTTAATTTACATGTCTGCATTAGCGTCGTTGGTGGAGGGAATGGGATCTCGGGCAACAAACCCTCTGGCTGAGTCTGTGCCGAGATCCCGGTTCCCCGAATCGTAAACACTTTCAAGCACGACCCAACAAGCACGGGAAAGCCCTCTTCAAGCTCAGCACAAAAAAGGGAACACCTCTTTCAACTCTTTCAAGCTATTCCACACCTAGCAACCACCGCCGATCGTTCGTGACACTCCCCCCCCGTCAGCCGTACCATACCATGCCCTTCGATCTCTAGCCGACCACACAGACCTAGACAAGAACAACCCCCTTTCAAGCCAAATGAACGCATGTGCTTGTTCTCCTCAGTGCCATCAAAAGCGGCGAAATGACTCTGGTTCGGAAGGAGTCCTAAGCTTATCTAGCTAGGGTCATTTGCAAAAGAGAGTGTAAATCGCGGGATACCTGTCAAAAGATCCCAGGTTGTGTGCCCTTAACCAGGTGCAGCCATTACCATTTATCCGAGCCGATAATCGGTCTCATTTCTACAACGCTATTTGAAGATACCGCGAGCCTTTTTCTCTTTGTTATTTCAAAGTTCCCAAGGGATTGGGTTTCGCCGTCTCGGGTGATGAAAAACCTTCGGCAACGTGCGGAGCAACGGACCGACCCGTTTTAGGAAATCGGGCTCCTCAGGGCTGTGACAGGAACGAAAACACCGCTTCTCCGTCAGATTTTCCAAAGAACTTCAGCCCCTTTCCAGTAGCCTGAGGCCCGACAACGCCATGAACACAAGTCATGCTCCACGAAAGCTAAGAACAACGTAATCAAAGTCCTTCATGCTGTGCGAGAAACAATGGAGCCGCATTCTTACTTTCCCTTGATAGATTTCGAAAGACAAAGGTCATTTCACCCCTCCACACTTCTGGGCCATTCGCCGTATCTTCAGATGGTCGGAGTCTCGTCACTTGCGTCGACGATGAGGTAGTCTTGACCGATGTAGACTCTGCCTCCGAAACCTGTCGCTTCAAAGGGGTAAGCCCTCCTTTTCTTTGCTTCTTATTCCAGTCCTTGACCCTCTTTGACTGCATCCAGGACACAACGCCCGTGACAGCATTGGCAATTACGCCCTCCAATACGCACCTGATCGTCGTCTACACCTCTCTCGCCCTCCGAATCTACGAGCTCCCCTCACCTTCGCTCTCCACCGAACCACCAACCAGCTCAACCTCTTCCCACATCCCCTGGGTCCGACAAATTGCCCGAGCACACGATGGTCCAGTCCACGTCCTCGCGGTTGACCCCACATCTTCCTACGTTGCGAGCGGCTCAGCGGACGGACACGTCAAAGTATGGGACATCCATCGAGGATACGTTACCCACCATTTCGGAGGACACGGCGGCGTCGTTAGCGCACTCGCTTTCGATTTTCAAAAAGCGTCAACCACAAGCTCGACTCCCACTAAGAAGAAGATCGACAGCGCGGACGCAACTGCAGCGTGGAAGAACATGCGCTTAGTTACAGGCTCAGTCGACTCGCGCGTTCGCATCTTCGACTTGAAGCTCCAACGTACCGATCCAATCGCCATCCTGGAGGGACACATCTCCGTCCCACGAAGCCTTTCCGTATCTTCCGACGGTAAATGGCTCGTCACTGCAGGACGTGACTCCGTAATTCTCGTTTGGGATTTACATTCTGCGTTCTCCACCCACGCCCCCTCAACCAAGAAAGGCACGCGAGTCGAGGTCAAGTTAGCCAAGACCATTCCGGTATTGGAAAGGGTCGAAGCAGCTGGTATCCTGTCGGCCATGGACGGCGGCGAAGAGAAAGGATTAAAAGTCTTTACCGCCGGCGAGAAGGCCGTAGTCAAAGTGTGGGACGTGAACTCGGGCAAGGTGACCTTGACATTAGAAGGCCATACCGTCGGAGCAGATTCTTCAGAGGCGGTCGAAGAGCAAGGGCAGATCATCAACGCCATGTGGGTTAAAAGCAGTGCCATACAGCCGAAAAAAAAAGCGAAAAGCTAACGCTTCCGAAACCCCTTTTTAGCTACCTCTCTCAAACATCCACGATCGTCTCGCTCCACGCGGACCAAACCATCCTGTTCCACTCTCTTCAAAATCGCACTTTGACCCGCCAATTCATCGGATACAACGACCAGATCATCGACGCGACGTACCTCACCCCGGCGACCTCCTCCACAACAACGGCCCAAGCGGACTCTCAACTCGCGCTCGCTACCAACTCGTCCTTGATTCGGATTTACGACGCGACCACGCTGGACGCCCGCTTGCTCTCGGGGCACACCGATATGGTGTTGTGCTTGGACAAAGGTGCAGCTGGGAGGGTGTTGGCTAGTGGGAGCAAAGACAAGTCTGCTCGGCTGTGGGCACCTTCCGCCGTGGGCGAGGGCGACGGGGAAGGAGAAGGAGGAGAGATTTCGTGGCATTGCGTTGCGATATGCGAAGGACACACCGAAAGCGTCGGAGCTATCGCGTTCTCTCGGCGGTACGATGAATCTTCTCCCTCGTTACGATTCATGATCACCGGCAGCCAAGATCGTACAATCAAACTCTGGGACGTCCAATCCGTCCCCCTATCCACTTCCCCTTCCTCCTCCGAACAACCCCCACTCCGCTTAAAATCGCTCTCAACCCAAGTCGCCCACGAAAAGGACATCAACTCGCTCGACGTTTCCCCCAACGACCAGTTCCTCGCTACGGCCTCTCAAGATAAGACGGCTAAAATATACAGCATCGAATATCACTTGAAACCGGGCAAAGGAAACGCAAAGGGCGACTTGAAGCTGGTGGCGACGCTGAAGGGCCACAAAAGAGGAGTGTGGAACGTCAAGTTTAGTAAGTTCGATAGGGTGGTTGCGACGGCGAGCGGGGATAAGAGCGTCAAGTTGTGGAGTTTGGAGAATTTCGCGTGCATGAAGGTGCGACTTTCATTTTCTGGTTCTCTCGAGTTCACGAGATGCTAAACGGCAACGGCATCCAGACTTTCGAGGGGCACACCAACTCCGTCTTGCGAGTCGACTTCCTCAATAAAGGATTGCAACTCGCCACTTCAGCGGCGGACGGACTGGTGAAGATCTGGAACGTCAAAGACGAAGAGTGCACTTCCACCCTGGATAACCACGAAGAAAAGGTAGGAGGTTTGAGAATTCCTTTCGCGTTCGCCGAAGGTGAATTGTTTCGCTCCTCTTTTACCATAGGTCTGGGCACTAGCTATTCCAGCTCACGAGAAGTACATCGTCTCAGCTGCTGCGGACTCGGTCGTCACGTTTTGGGAAGACTGTACAGAGCTCGAGGAGGAAGAGAAGCTAGCTGAAAAGGCTGAGCTGGTTTTAAAGTAGGACCATGTTCCTACCTCGTTGCTTTCAGAGGTCCTGATACTCAACTATCACTTTTCACCTAAACAGGGAACAGGACTTCCTCAACTACGTCAACCTCCAAGATTACCGCAACGCCATCTTACTCGCGCTTTCTATGGACCAACCTCGCCGTCTATTCAACCTCTTCCAAGCGGTCCGGCCGAACCGCACCGTCAGCGTTGACGAACCAAACAACCCACCAAGCGTAACGGGCCACGTTTCCGTAGACGAGGTCATCAGGACTTTGCCCCCACTCGAGCTCGGTCGGTTGCTCAAACACGTTCGAAATTGGAACGCCAACACCAAGACTTTCGCGGTGGCACAGACGATCTTGCACGCGATATTGAAGCTCCGTTCAGCATCGGATATACTAAAAACGTTCGACGCCAGTGAGCCGAACGAGGCGCTGATGGAAATTGCGGACGGTGAGCTGCCTGGTGGACCGAGTGATAAAGATATGCGAGCCTTGAAAGAGCTGCTGGACGGGTTGATACCCTACACGGAGCGTCATTTGAATCGCGCTGAAAGGCTGATCCAGGATAGTTATGTTGTGGATTACATCTTGAGCGAGATGGATCTAGGCATCTTGGTTCCTGCGGAGAACGACGCTATGGAGATATCGTAGCCGCCTCTTCCATTATGTATCGAACTGTGCTCGATTTAGTGTTAAAAGAAGTCTGTTCGGCTGGTATATTCGCTCCACAAAAGTCCCTGAAAATAATGTTGGTGTCTAGATGTCTACGTTTGCTAGAGCTCGAGAAGCCAGCTCGAAGAAGACGAAAGTCGCTCCATTGGCGAAAGGTGACCTGAATCATCGAAAACGAGATCAGCTTTGTGCTATCGCTAGTTGAAACAGGGAGGCTCGACGAACCGAATGAGAGTGGGGATAAGACCTCGGCTGAACCCGTTGATGCCTTCGTTCCGCCACACTTTTCGGACGCAGTCGAGGGTGGACTTGTATTTCTTGCTTTCTCCAGCAAATCCATCGGTCTGCATCCGCGATTTGATCACATCTGTTCAAAAGGTGAGAAGGGTCTCAGTCATCCGTAATCTCGAGAAAAGCCGAGCATGGCAAGCGAACCGATTGGGTAAATGAATGCCCACAGCTGGTCGATTAAACAGTCCACGTCAGTTATTGTTGACACTTCGGTTGCGGAGACGTTGTCTTACAGCGTAGCCTGCAGCGGCACCGAAGAGGACAGCATAGCCTGGGCTAACTTCGTTTCGCTTGATGCCACGAGAAGCCATGTGGCGTTGCACTAGCCTCTCATATGCCCAGAAATATATACCGTAGCCAACTGCTTCACGGTAAAGCGTAACGACTTGGCCCTTGTAGATACCAGCAATGCCGTAGTTCTTGTAAATCTTCCTGACCGCATCCCAGGGTCCATTGTAGATCTTGTTCTCGTTACCCTGGATTTGAAGGCCTACCATAACGAATTAAAAGACGTGCTCCGAGGAGTATCAAAAAGGCGTCGGAGAATACTTACGGATACGAATGTGTTCCACTGGTCCAGAGACAACACCGTTCGACAACCCGGCGATCACTCCGGCCGTTATCAGCTGACCCCCAGACAACATCTTGCCGTCAGGACCCCCTCGACCTGCTGCAACGTTCCGCCTAGCGAGCCATCGTTTCGCAGATTCGACAGCGCCGAATTGGATGGAGACGCAGACACCGATGCCCAGCAGTGGTGATAAGGTACCCTGAAAGGCGGAACTCCGTGAGGCGGAAATGGTCCGACTCGCTCGAGGACACGTCAACGGACCTTGTAGAAAGCCAGGGGCCCTTCGTTCCTCAAAATGCCACCTGCGCATGACAGCATACCGCTGTATGTGCCTTTCGGGGCCGTTTGCATGCGCTATGAACGGAGAGTCTGAGAAATCCATTTGGTAAATAGGCTTGAACCCGTCGTTCGCATACCACTTTCACTGTAGAGCATGAGAGGACAAGTCAGGATCTCCTCATGTTTCGATAGCCAAGCTCAATTCTTACCGATATCAAAAGGCTGGCCAACTAAAACCTAGAAGACGGACGAGGCGTGTGTCAAACATCGTGGCACCCGAACGTCCAACGCAAATCTTGCCTGAGCAATCCCTCCTGAAGTACCGGCCAGGATGTCTTTTACTGGACTTGATTTCGACATGGTTGAGTGACGAGAGGAGGTAGGTGCAAGGAGTGCAACGTTGAGAGCAAACGCGGTACGTAACGAGAGTCACGGAAGAGTGTTGGTCGGCCGACACGCTCTGTTTTGGGTAATTTTCTTCCTTCCCAATTTGGACAGGATCACGTAAGCAAGGGAAGATAAACCGTAAACAAATCGTGACAACGCTAAAATAACATCTAAATGGAAGAAAGATGATTGGATATCATAGTCCAGACTTTCTCGCTGCTCTTCCCAACGCTACCAAGAGAGCAAACTCTGTTAATTCGGGCCACTCAACGTTTGAGCATTGTAAACAAACTCACTTCATGGAACCAACATCGTCCGGCTTTACCCACTTGGACCCATCATTTGCCGAGGGAAGGAGGTCTAGAGAAATGGTGACGAGCACGACGAAGTAGGTCTTGCGAATGTGCGAGAACAGATGAAGAAAATCGCCAACAACCACCGGCAAAATGTCTTTCGAAACCATTTGTGGCAGAGCTTTCTTGACGACAGTTCGGGTTGCCTTCAGACGTTCAGGCAAGCCTGGCTCTTCTTCAGGCAGGTCCGTCGTGGGGAATTCCCATAGCCCGGCCAAGAGGCCTGAATAATACGGTTAGCAGCGACTGGGTTTCCTAGGTGAAACACCAACCTTTCGCGGGTCGTTGCGACATCAAAAGCCACTCTTCGCCCGCAAATTCGACTTGAAGAACCGTCACCACACTCGCTTCTCTTCTCTGGGCCTTTTTTATAACCTTCATCGGGAAACGAGTGACCGCCTTTCCATCATCCGGAAATGGTTCGCAGACATTGCACATGTCCTCGATGTCAGGCACTGTATCAGCAGCCTATTGTGATAGCGAGTACGCTAAATGAGAGGTGATAGTTGAGACCAAGAAGATAATTTACAAGCTTACCTTTTCATTAGCCAACCGATATGCAGCGCAGCCATCCTTCAAGGGGCAATTCCCGCAGGCGGGATTCTGCGGTTTGCATATGGTGCTACCCAATTCGATCAAAGCTTGATTCAGGTCTCCAGGTCGGTCTGTCGTTTCGACAAGCTTTGAGGCGGCGTTCCAAATCAAATCTAAAGCCGCTTTCTTCGGTTGTGCGTGGATTGCAAGGAGCCGAGAAAAGAGGCGCTGAACGTTACCGTCGACCTAAACATAGCGCAATACGTTCAGTATCAGTAGGTAGTGTGATGAACAAGGATTTCTTACAGCAGGTGCTTTAACACCATAAGCGATCGAACACACAGCACCTGTTATCCAAGCACGAATTCATTAGCCTCACTAGGTCTCCGCATCCTCCATGGGTGCGCACCTGCTGTGTATCTACCAACTCCCGGAACCTCTTTTTCCATTACCGCAACATCTTTAGGTATGCGCCCATCGAAGTCCTTGACGACCTTCTTGGACGCCTCAAGAAGGGCTTTGGCTCGCCTATAGTACCCTAGACCTTTCCACAATGCGTTGACTTCCTCGATGTCGGTTACATCCGCTAGGTCTTTGATGGTAGGAAATCTGCATCGTACGAAGAAAGTTCAGCTCTCCGTAGAACTGACGTTTGGGAAGGGCGGCCGCACCGCTCTAACCATGCGTTGTAATAACGTATCACTGTGGACACCTATTGTCTCATGCATTAGGGTGACAAGAAATAAGCACAGGGAGAATAAAAAAACCACTAACCTGAGTTTGTTGCAACATAATCTCAGATACCAGTACCTCGTAGGCTCTCTGAGCCTTCTCGTCTTCAGACAACGACGGATCGTACTCCTTCCTCCAAGGCATACCTCTCGTATCCCGAACAGAGTCAAACCATTCCAGCAGACTCCCAGTTAGAGGTTTGACTTTGGCACCGTTATGCAGGGATTTCGAGTGAGGAATGGAAACGCCAGCCACAGCCAGCTCATCGTCAACCTCCGAATCGTCGAGACTCCTCTTTTTAGTCTTCAGCTTTTTGTCTTTGGGCTTGGGTCCTTTCGTTCCGCGCTTCTTTGTGGGCTCAAATTCGGTGATATCGTCTTCGCCGGAGGAAATGTTCGTAAAGTCGTCGTCGCCAATGACTCGTTTGCCATTGGTTTTCCGCTTTTTTGCGGGTCGCGTATCGAGTTCTACGATTTCTTCTTCGACGTCCAGACCTGTATAATGTATAGCTTTTACCGTTCTTGTGCTTTTTCTGGACATTTGCGGGTGTGAGGGAGAGAGGAGCGGATATCGAGGTGGTTGGGGAACGCGGCGCGCAAAAACGCGAACTTGCAGCCACCAAAACAAATGCGGACCAAAATTACTCGGTTGCAACTCACGCTAAGACATGCTTGGGCCACTCAATCCAGGAATAAAATATGGGGAGATCTCAGCTAGGGTAAGAAAACACACTTCTATCCTAATGGCGGTCATGCTTCTGTCGATTCGGACATGGCCACCTTCAGCGAACCAGCACCGAAGGGGGTCGCCCCACGGCTGACGAGGTTTTGAACAGCATTCTTCATCAACTCGTCCCTCTCCTTCCGCTTCTGCATGACTTTCTCCAATATGTGCCCGCGGTTGCTCATGGCGCGCTTGGACAACATACCACTCTTGGGATCCTGCTTCATCTCCTTCTTGTACTTCTCGTACGTCTTCGTTTGGAACATCCTCTCCATCCAAGCTTCGTGGTCATCTCTTTCCTTCGCGGTCATGTCCTCCACAGCATTCGGGTACATGAAGGGTTCTACTAGACCTACGACCGCCCGTTTATACGTGGTCTCCGTCCCTCCAACCCGTTTCGCCTCCGTCCGGTGTCCATCAACCAGGGCTCGTTTGAGAGGAGCAATATAGTTATCCGTGCGGATGTAGGTGCATTCCACGCCGTACACGGCTGAGAGGTAAGATCGAACGTCGTTCTTTGTGAGCGATCGGGGGATCCGGAAGGTAGCTTCGTAGGGGTTGTAAGGTTGTCCTGGTGGAGTGTGGTTGCGCATGAGACGGAATACCAAGTTTGGGAGATAGATCTTCTGCCCGACAACTTCAGTCTCCGGCTCAGCATCGGCATCCTCGGCTGTCCTCTGCTTGGTACCGCGGACGCGCCTCCTCCTCCTGGTGGTCTTCTCCAACCATTCGCTGTACGAGACGGTTTCACCGTTAGGCTGTATGAGCTCTCCCTTGGCTTTCAGAAGTTCATAACGGGCTCGATCTTGGTTCAAATTGGTTTGGCCCTGCTGTTCACGACGGAGAGCGACTTGGAGCGGCAGTGACGCCTTCTGCGCAGCCTTCGCTGTAGCTTTTGGAGTTTGAGTTGAGTATGAACGAGATAGGACCGTGAAGGCCTGGCGACTTGCTTTTGATGCCATTCTCGCTGCTGGGCGGATCCGAAATTTCAGAGTAGGCAATATTTGTCGACGCGATGTGTTGGGTTTGCTCAGGGTCTGCGGCTGTCTTACTAAGTCGCGCGCGTCGGCTCCGAATATGAGACCGCGACTCCCAAGTTCAAACCTCTTCCTCCATCTCCTCCATCGTTACATGGCATCTACTGGACGCACTACACGCGCCGCTACTCGGGCGCTAGCCACTGGCGCGACTCGCTCAACTCCGTCGACCCAAACCCCTTCTTTAAAACGAAAGAAATCCCTTAAGGACAATGAAGAGCATTCCGCTCCACCGAAGAAGAAATCTGCCGTTTTGACGTCTGAGACGGACGCAAGCTCTGACGAGCAAAATATTGATTCGGTCCTAAGCCCAGCTGCCATGCCAGCGAACAGTGGGCCAGTGCCCAAGGCCGACATCATTCCCGCGACACTGTCCTTCGACTTTGCTGAGGCCAAGAAACATCTCATCAACGCAGACTCTAGGTTTGAGAAACTCTTTAGCAAGCTGAAATGCCGACCTTATGAGGAGCTTGATGCGGTTGAGCCGTTTCAGTGAGACTTGGACTCGCTTGCTCCAAAGACGCGGCATGCTGACGCCGTTTTCCTCATTCAGGACACTGGCGTCATCTATTCTGTGAGCTCTCTTGTTCCTTTAGTTAAGTATTTGCTAATTAGTGTACACCGTTGCAGAGGGCAACAGATCTCGTGGAAAGCTGCTCGAAGCATCAAACATAAGTTCATCCGACTTTTTGACCCCTCACTCCCCGAAACGCCTCCAGCACCTGGGGATAAGTAAGTATTATCAATCATCGACAAGATCTATAGGAATAAATCTTACTTTTACCGAAAGACAGATAGACTTCTTCCCTTCGCCCCATGCAGTTGCCGCAGCGAACATTAACAACCTGCGGTCAGCCGGTTTGAGCGCTCGTAAAGGAGAATATAGTTCGCCTGTTTCCTCTTACTCCGTCTGGATCTGTTTCTGATAATTTATTTGTGTTAGTTATGGATCTAGCAACTCGTTTTTCCGACGGTCGGCTCTCTGCCAAAAGGCTAGCAGAAGGTACGGACGAGGAGGTATACGACATGCTCATCCAGGTCAAAGGTATGCCCTGTCGGTTTCCATAGACTGTTTCGCCTATTCACCTCCGGCCCCGAAGGTATTGGACCTTGGACTGTCGAGATGTTCTCCATATTCTCGCTCAGAAGACCGAATATCCTCCCATGTGGAGACCTCGGTGTTCAAAAGGGCGTTCTCCGCTGGGTTCTCGCCTCTCATTCCCCGAAAGATGCAGCACACCTCAAGATTGCTCCAGAAAGGCTTCCAGGGAACTCGGAAGAGGACGAGCATGGGGTGGGAGCCTCATCCAATGACAGCGGGCTGGAGACCCCGGTCGCTTCTCCCGCCAAGGAAGCCAACCCAGACGAAGATGCCGACGGCACCTCCATCTTACCAACTCCCAAAGCATCCACGAATCCTCCAGCCACACCAAAGAAACGAGGCCCCAAAGCAAAGATTATTCCCCCAACACCATTCACTCCCTCGGTATTTACAGGACGAGTGGAAGCCCCAGTTACTCCTATCCCTTTGCCGGATGGCCTGACAGTAAGCGGATTGAAGGCGCGGCTCGCGGGGAAGAAGATAAAGTACGCTCGAGATGAATCGGTAGTCCACTGTAATTGACCGGCCGGCGTTCTCCACTTTTAGGAAAGGTCTGTACCTCACCCCAGAAGAGATGCAAGCCCTCACTGAGCCTTGGGCCCCGTACCGGTCGATCGGTGCGTGGAACACTTTGGTTGTAGTCGCGATCCGCCATCGCCCGGCTGACCTCCTTTCCTTCACCTCAGGTGTATGGTTCATGTGGAGCGTGATCGATGATGGCGTGCTTTCCTAGGCAGACTCGTGGCCCTCGGAGACATTTAAGCTAAATGATCATACAAACAAGGATGCAACTACCGACGTACGGAAACAAGAAGGAACCTAATGGACAAAGACTCAGGTAGCTGGTATAGGTTCTGCATAAGTAGAAAGCAGAGAAAATATAATAACAATCCAAGTGGGGGCGTATATATCCTTAAACCCTGATCCAAAATCACAGGACGCAAGGGACAGCAGTAAAACGAGTCCGAAACTCCACCGACCTGGTCACTCTGAAGAGTTGCCCTTTTTAAAATACCCCGACGTTACACAACGTTCACCAAGCTTCCGGCATAAGCCCAATGTCGCCACTCCAGCCCGTGTTCATCGGAATGAAGATTCCGTCATACGCGTTGCTTGGCAGGCCAAGATCCGAAAGGTTCTATAAAAATGTTATTAGCGAGTTGTGCTAACAGCCAAACAAAGATCCATACCGCTTCTTGAAGCCACATTGGTATATTGGTCGGGCTGAAGACGCCATCTGGCCAGCTGAATCCGAAGTCCTCCAAAGAGAAGTTGGTCGTCGCCTGAGGTTGTGGATCTCCATATGGACCAACGAGAGAGTCTCCTGGGCCACCCATGGTTGGAGTAGGTTGGATGGACTGCATACCAATCTTACGCCGAAGATTTGCAAGCATAAGGCGAATAGTCAGAGCATATCTGTATTTGTAGACATTGATGAGCGAAGGGATCGCCAGAACCCGAGGACTCGACATACCTCTCAGCAGCCACTTCAGACAATAACTGCGCTAGTTGTTCGACTTGTAATATAATAGCATTGATATCGACCTCCCCAGGGAACAAGTTGGCGATCTTGAGCAAGAAAAGCCCCGAGAATGCGGCAGTGACTAGGCTGTCATGTACAGCGTATCTGAGAGCGGCCCTGCGTATTCAGCTATGTTAACATCAAGAGACAGCGGGTCACAAGGAGAGCTGCCTACCTGTACTCTGGCGATTGAAGGAACGTTGCCAGGCAGTTCGACGCAGCCTCCTTGGCCTGGAAAGCCAATTCTCTTTGCTCAAATGGCATCTTGTCCCAGTTTACACCTCTTAAGGCCACGCAAACAAGCCAGACTTTGGCGAACATGAGTTCCCCCGACAGGATCTTTCGCATAAGAGATTCCTCGTCCATCGCGGGCCCTAAGATTTGGGTTCAGTACGATGGGTGGATTGTCGAGACGAACGATATAGTTGCTCACGATGCAAACCGTCGCATTCCTCCCACCATTGCTCCAGAGCCGTATTGGCTCTTCGAACGAAAGCCAATGTACTGTGAGTCACTTGGCCACCGAAAGGGGAGAGAGTCTCATAGATTTGGGCTAATATGTCGGATCGGCAGGTCAGAAGAGGAAGGTTTACTAGGGCGGAAAGGGGCTCACTCTTCTGCGCAATCAGTTCGACCAGTGAAACCAGGCGCACATCTGTAGGCGAGGCCATTGGGTGTGACAGAAGTAGTCGGCAATGCCGCACCGAAGTCTCGTCCCGGAGAATGATTGGTCGACCAGTCCCGAGTGACATTCTGACGAGTAGTCCGGTTCAGATGAGCTTGTCCCCTTTCATGAAAGCGAGGTTGCGGACTCACTGATGGTCGAACCAATACAGACACAGCCAAATTCGAGCAGATACGACTGAGAAGGTTCGATACCCCGCATTAGCATCGGGGAACGTAGCGATGTCTTGACGGAGGGCATAGCAGACGTACCAAGGTCTCGTTCCTCCTCATCAGATCGCTTCTTGCTACTGGGTTCTGCCAGTTTCTCTAGGGCTCGGTGAAGGCCAAGGTCCAAAGCCATCCTCATTGCGTGGCCGCTGGGGAGCCAGCCATTTGTACTCCAGGCAGCCAGGAGCAACATTGCTAGAGGTCGGACACTTTAGTTACAATCTGGAAGTCAATCTGGAAGAACTTGGTCGAGCCCTACCTTGGACTGCTTCTTTCCGTACAACAGGGCCGAAGAGAGTTGATCGTGCAATGCCTAGCGGAGCTCTATGTGAGTTGGGAATAGGACGAAGTGATAACACCACGTACCTTGGGCTTCTTCGAGGCATCGGTGGAAAGTCGCGGACGGAGGACCTGGGAGAATGGGCGCATTAGATGGACCGTCAGGAGTCACCGGCTGAAAGGACCCACCAGTTCCGGCGCGGATCTTGCTCGCGACAGCTAAGATTGCGTCGAAGCAGAAAGGCGTCCGATCCCGCAGTCCCTCGAACGTGTCATATGCAGGATCGAAGAGTGGAATGAAGATATGGCAACCAGAGAAGAAAATAGTGTACAGCTCTCGTGCCTCGCTCTCAGCGACGAGACCCTTCAGAAAACGAGACATCAGTACGAGCTTGACGATCACATGGCAAAAGCGAACCCACTTTATCTAGCACGTTAGGGAAGGCGTTGCGGGGTGTCGGTTCGACACGTTTACGCTTTTTGCTACGGGTAGACACGGTCATTTGAAATTAGCAGGGAGGGCGGAAGCGAAGGGTGGTGTCAAAAATGCCTACGTACCGTTGGCTTGATAACGGGGCGGCGGCGGCTTCTGCGGCAGCATTTGCCAGTCCTTGGAGCGCTTCGATCGGAGCGTTCAAGGATGATCTTGGCAAAGTTTCCTCGGATTCATCGTCGGATGACGGGGCCGTTGAAGGAACAATTCCATATGTCGCGAATTTATGCGGAGGCGGCGCGAAACCCGGGAGCGGAGGAAACTTTGGCGGAGGTTCGACTACACGAACAGGGAGTGACCTCTCATCTGAAGGGGGGTAATAGGAAGGGCCGGACCCGTTCGTTGCAAGCGGAGGTATCGAAGCGGGGAACCCGGAGATCTCCGTCGGAGTCGGTGGAGGGTAGCTTTGCTGGGCTCCATTTGCAGGCAAAGTGGCTTGAGCAGAAGGAAAGGCGGGGTTCTGGGCCTGTTGAGGGCTAGCCCCAGGCTGCAGGGCACCCAGGATGCGGTCTAGAGACGATTGCATCCCGATCATTTGACTTTGCATGACAAGATACTGGCCTTCAAGACGGGAAAGGCGTCTATAGTTAACATTAGAAGAGGATCGAATTGGTGTCAGGATGCTATGAATGCGGGGTTGTCGATCGAGGTGGTTGATGCAGTGTAGGACGTACTCGAGGCCTGGCTGATTGCCTGGTGGGTTTTTCTTTTCCGGTTTTTCGAATACGCATGGAGTACCACTCAGCTGACAACGACGACATGGCGACTTTGAGATCAGAAGGACCACGGTAGGGATCCAGGTCAATCTCGCCCCACAGTGCCATCATAGTGTTTGACATTTCATTGACATACCTCGCCTTCACACCGATTCTTGCCTTTCCTACATGCTGTACAAGCTCTGGCGCCTCGCTTGGGGATATGAGATTGCGGTCCGTTCGTGCCATTCGCTCCGTTGGTTGCCTCGGACGGCCCGGATTGAGCATTCGCCTGTCCGTCCGGATATTGAGCCGGGGCGTCCGAGGAAGAGAAGCTCGTCCGCTTGCGCTTGTGCGAGGAGGCCTGGTAAAGCTGTTGGGTATGGTCTGAGCTCATCGAGACCGATTCAGACGGTGACAAGGACATGCAGGAGTCGGGTAAGAGGGGCGGAGGGAAAGGCAAAGCCTTGTACCGCTCTTCCCGTCTACTTCGAGATTTAGAGGGTCCGGCAATCGATTACAAACAGTGGTTCGCAGTCACGCGCACACCCCGTCTGTCCCTAGGCCTTATCGCCGAGTTCCCGGGTATTTCCCCTCGTGACGACAATATGGCCAAAGCCGAACGGTCTTCTCCCATCCCCGAGCTCATCGTCCCCGGGTATCTCGACAGCGACGACATCGACTACATCGTCCACCTCAACTACTGTCGCGGAACTCGCTCGTTCACCGGACCCCGTCCCACCCTGTCAAAGGTTCCCTCTGCTCGAGGTGGAAACTCGTCGGGATCGCCCCCGCCTTCTCGTGACAATCAATCTCGCAACTTACCCATTCAATGCACCTTCCAGCGCGGGCGGCAGCGGTTAATCCTCTGCCTCGACCCTCCGCTTTGTGTGGAGTCTGCATCCCGCTGCTTTGGCCAGTAATAGCCAGGGAGCTTCTCTCATTCCAATCGAGGTCTTTAAAGCTCAGAGCGAACAATACACGGCCCGTATCCAATGTCTCGCTCTACCGACATTCCGACTACATCCCGCGGCCGAAGAGCCTATTGGTTCCATCGCTGAAATACGGTTACTAGCGGGAATGGACGAAGGCTTCACCGGGCCCCATCCCTGACTGTTCTTAACTTCTCTCACGACGTGGCTTCTCAGGAAGTTCTCCACGATGCCGTGGTCCTGGGAAGCACAGGGAAAATCTCTCTCGAAGGCAACGTTACTTGCGAGCGGCACGGATTGGATTCGGAATAATGGATTCGACAGGGTAACGATTTCGAAAAGTCCCGACCAAGAAGTCGACTTCTGGAAACCGGACGTGCGCCTGCTCATCACTCTTCTTCTTCTGATTCGTCTTCTTGTTGTTGCAGGTACTGATGGAAGGTGACACGTGTGCGGTCCGCGTCAGCCGGCCGGCCCGCTAGATCCCGCTTAAAAATTCCGCCGCCGCGACTCACCTTTACGAGGGGCTCACTTGCCTGCAAGAAGTGCTGTCTACCTTGGGGCTTCGACCCTTTCTGATACCAGTAAATAATGGCTTGATCTGAGACACAATCTTCGTTATACAATACCTACCATATCCAAGCAGAAGGTCAGACGGGCTTCCGAAGCGGTGGCTTGGCAACGTACTTTCAAGATTGACGGGAAGGACTTCATTATCCTGGTATTTTCATAACAATACACTTGGACCACGTTGAGAAGGGCAATCTGGGTCTTCCCTCCAGAACAGAAGGGCGCTAACACGGCGGAAATTCTCTGTAAATTCGCAGTTTATGAGATCCTGAACTAGGGAAGATCCGACCAAAAGTCAATGTCGGAGCTAGGGAGTTGCGGACCTTCGTTTCCTTCATAACCATAGCGTCGACCTGATCGGGCCGCGCGATCGACCAATCCACGGATGCAACAAGCGCCGCCCATATGCAATGCACCAACTCTGTTTCAGGAAGAAGATTTTCGGTTTGCGACTCCTTGATGTATTCAATCATCTGTCGGGACGTAAGCGAGAATGTCGGTACGACAAGTCATCTTGTTGATGCGCAGAGCAACGCACACTGTCGGCTGACTCTGTTGCTTCGACCATCTCCTTCAGATGCTTCGTTATGGTTTCCTTGATGATGGCATATTGCCGCTTGATGTAGAAGTCAACGACTTGAGGGAGTCCGGCCGCCTTGAAGTGGCTCTCAAGATGCTTAACGTCATGCTTCGTGGGAGGGAAGAACAAAAGGATATCCTTAATACCACCCTTCTTCAGGTGACCGGAGAATGCCTCCATGCTAGGGTCCTGAGAGAGGATAGTACGGAAGACGACAGTTACAATATTCAAAGCCGTGTCTGGCATACGATAAGGTGTAAGCCGAGAAATGAGGATGAGAGCGTCGTATACTCACCATCCTTCGTCAGCTGGTCCTTCTGCAAATTGACGAGACAACTGGCATTGGCCAGCTGCTGGGAAATCAGCAAGCCTGTGGCAATAGCCAGTTTATCCCGCTTCGCAACTGGCCATTTAGCACAGTTTTGCAACAACGCGGGAAGAGAAGATGTCTCCAGAGGTTTTTGCAGATACTTGTATCTAAGGGTGAGGTGAAGTGGACTCATTGAGCGTTTATAGGTAAAGATGAGACTCCGCAAATCGTACCTGCGCATAACTTTGCCTAATACATCGATGTATTTCTTCACCTCGTCGACCGTCGGGGGTTCAGCAACGTTGCTAACAGAGAAAGGACTCGGTGGAGCTCCATCATCGAGATAGTTGCCTCCTGGCTGCAAGAGACCACCGACGAGTAGAACTTCGAAGAGTGCATCGGAGTATTTGATGAACTCTAAATTCGCTCCCGCGGTGATGAGTTTATTTGTATATCCTTCAAAATCTCCTTCGGAGACGGTCTCAAGATACTTGTAAAGTTGATCGCGGAAGACTGAAAAGCGTCAAGCGACCAGGTGCGGAGCCGTCGGCGACGAGTGGTTGATCAGTACTTGGCACAATTGAGCGTGTGGATATGGGGCTTACCACTGGGCTCGTGTTTGGCAGATGCTTTGACGGCTCCTGCACGGTAGCGAGGACGATGAATGATCGTCAGGGCATCATTCCGGATCTGGTGCGAAGCGCCCGAGATGACACGGGTTCGAACCTTTTCTAGCTTTTATGCGGACCCCCTAATCGGAAAAGGTAATACATGATTAGTTCAGGTATGCCTCACCGTCTCTCAGCCGGGCTACTAACAGAGAGGGACGGTTTAACGTTCGTCGATGTTGTTGCTGGCGTAGACCTGGACCAGTCAAAGTTGCGAGGTTCGAGGTTCAAGCGTCGTTAGCATGCTCGATCTCGCGGGAACTATAATCGAAACTGGTCACGCACATCCACAGGTGAAGAGGGTTCCTGTGAGCGATTGAATGAACAGCTGAGTGGGTGGTTGGAGTCGAGGCGAGCGATCCAGTCAAGATCGCACTTTACGGTTGTTCGGCGTTTGGAACGTAAGTCCGACAGCTGTTGAGGTAACGTTCACCACCCGTCGTTGCCTCCCTCCACACGTAAGTCGGTTCCCGATGGTACAGCAGACTCCGTGACCCAATGGCGTACCTGAAACCCTCTGCAATCAAATAGATCCTAAATCCGTTGGACCGCGTGACCATGCCCTTGCTAGCCCTACCTGAGGAGGTCATCGTTCATGTCCTGAGCTTTCTACCACCTCATACAATCGCTATTGTTGGAGGCGTGAGTGACATAAGCTCTTTCCATCATCATGAATCTCTTGTTTTATGTAACATTTATAGGCTTGCAAACGGCTTTACAGCATCGCCCACTTCCGTCTTGTCTGGAAAACAGCATACCAGACCTCAGACCTCCCCCTGACAGAGCCACCTTCCATAGAGGATGGAGGAGATGCCGAATTTGACTATGAAGGTATTCTAATCCGCGCAATTCTCCTGAATAACAACTGGATGTCGAGCCGACCAACTCCCAAATCTACGAATCAACATTCATCTGCTGTGTCATCAGTTTGGATGCTCAAATCTCGGTACCTAATAATATTCAGCGGCAGAGAACTATCCTGCTGGGATTTGGATGCGGGAGATAAGCGGCTCTGGGAGTATCGACTCACGCCTGGGGTAGGGTGGGCGGACCTTCTCGAGACTGGTTCTGTCAGTAGAACGGAGCCACAATTTTTGTTTGGATATACAACATCGTACGCTACTGTTCTTCTCCTTACCACTTTTGCCCGTGCGTCCACTGAGCCATGTCCATTAGGCATGACCCCAACTCCTGTCAGATCCTCATGAGTGGCGAAACCTTGACTAGTCCGCCCCAAATGCTGTGCAATATCGACACTCACGCTTCTATTCACAACTTTGGATTTTCCGAATCAGTTGTTGTGCTTGTCTGTGTCGATGGCTCGCTGGTCGTTGCCAGGCTACAAACCCCCCTGGAACAAGACACCATTCCATTGAGACGGGAAACGCGTCTGCACTCGGTGAGTCCACCGTACCGCGACCTGCCTTACACATACTAATTCTATGTATAGAGGTCTATTCACCAAGTCATTGTCCTTCACGACCTAATCTTGTTGGTCCGCGGCCAAAATAGAGGGGTAGCCATCGATGCTTACGAGCTTTGCGATGGTACCGCGCTATCGACATACTCCGAAGCTCGTAATAGCGCTTCACTCTCCATAGCACAAGCGCAGCTCGTTGCTATATCTCCGCCTCGGTCACCTTCTGCACCAACGCTGGGAAACAACGACCTTCACTTCCAAATCCTTGCTGCGCTGCCATATTCAGTCGACCATTATTCTTTATTGATACACCGTTCAACCGGAGACACGCCCATTCATCTGGCTCTGGAACTCATGGGAGATGATCAGACATCCAGAAGGCCTTCTTTCGGAAGGGTTATTGCGGAGCCTGACGGGTACGACTCCGACTCTCGCCCTTCCCGGATTGCCCAGCCGAGTCAAGTATTGGATCTGCAACTCGGACGCAGCTCTCGGCGTGCCGTCGCTATTCAAATATCCGCTCACACAAATGACCGTATAATATGGGGATATAGCATCCCTAAAGGAGACGGACCGCTCGTCGCTAGAAGATTAGCGTTCAGTGCACCGGGTAGGACAACGGGTTCCCCCTCTCGATCCTCAGGTATAATTCCTCTTGACGTCGAAATTATCACCATGTTAAGAAGCCACGCATGCCGTATAGTCTTCGATGAAGCGACGGGACGAATGGTGGTTGTGGCCGATTGCGAGAAATTCATAGATTTTCAGTACTAGCCATACACTGTACTTTATGTGATTTTCCTAATCCCCTGGGACTAGGTCTTACGACTCCGTGTGGGCTCGGGAGGGGGCTGGCTGAGCATCCAGATCCGACTTGGCTGGAGTTGGCCATGGATGCGGTGGCGGCGGCGGATGAAGGCCAGAAAACCGGTGACGTACTGCAACCGTCCGGCGTCCGTTTTCCGTTTTACTCCCACAACAATCCCCTCACACCGTCGCCATTCCACCACCCCTCTGGGTATGCTACGCCCATACCATGGGCTGAGACTCTCCATAAGAGCGTCCGTAGACCGGAGACACTTGTCAAGTTGGAATACTCGGGATGGTGCCCATGTGTTGGGTTCTTCGTCCAGATTGCGCTGTAAGACGGATGTATTCTGAGACTTAAAGAATAACAGAATGTTGACTTGAGTAACGCCAATAATATTGTTTTTTTTTTTAGCCTTTGGCTACTGGGCGTTTGCAGTTGGAGCGACGTACGGAACCTTCGCATATCTTAACCAACATTACAGCGCGGAACGGCGTTTTCAACGGATCAGGAATCATATTAGGACGTTCGCCAATAAGACAATCAAACCTAAGTGGAAGACAGTTAAGGATGTGAGTAGCCATCCCGTCCTCCCACTTCCGAGCCTGACTCCATTGCATAGGTCGAGAAAAGCCTTCCTGAGGAGGATGAAGGGAC
>KN822969.1:192177-226027 GCA_000827465.1 Tulasnella calospora MUT 4182
GGGGGGGGAGCACGCGAGGGGAGGGGGGGTGGATGTAGACCGAGGGGGAGAACCAACAGCTCTGCAGAATCTCTCCCATTAGCGGCATGGGGTTTATAACGAAGTGTTATCGGCGTCTTTCTCCCGTCCGATCGCCCCTTGATGCATGCATGTGCTTCGAATGCTGACCTCCTCAGGCTGGATGGGAATAAACTTCAGGGGTAAAGCTGGAAAGGTGTCGAATTGCTATTCATCCTAGTTAGGAAACACGGGATCTGATTGGATGAAAGGGGGCACACATACCCATCTCCGCGAGGCATTCGATATCAATCGGCATAGTTCGGTGAACAGATCCACTCCCGTCCGGCCAGCCCAGTCCTTATGCATGGTTATCCTTGGTTATCACTTGATCGCATATCGCGTATCGGGCTAGGAGTGGGAACCCCGGACTGCACATGCTGATTTGGGTTCCCCTGTCGGAATATCTTCTATCGCACTAGTCGGGTTGATAGACGCTTCGAGTCGCGGGTGTTCGAAAAAGGAGCAAAAAAATCGTATCACAATGCTAGGAGAGAGAGAAGAAGGGAAGGTCGAGGCCATGCATTCAGCTGAAAAGGAAGAGGTTTTGCCATAAAAGTTTGGACTGGGTGATGACTCGGAGTGTCGCCGCCAATCTCCGAAGACCTCCGCCGCGCCGCCGCTCCAAGCCCTCCAGTCTCAAAGGAGACTTCGGCCCCTGCAATTGCCATCGATGTCTTGGCTTGACTCTGAGATCCCTGAAGATGCACCTTTAGCGATCCCCCACATAGGAAGCCGGAAACAACTCTGGCTCCACCGACCCTACTTGGTCGGACCGCCGGTCCGACGGCGGAGGCTAGACCAACCTCTTTGCCAGCTTGACGCCCATCCAACGTCGGAGTCTTGCGTAAAGGACCAAGTCCGTATCAAGCTTTATTCCTTAACAAGGTCGAGCCTGCGCTGTAAACCGAAGACAACCATCAGAACGTGATGGTCGTGTTTGCAAACCTGACGCCGCCCAAACTCTTTGCCGCCGGAAAGAATCGTGCAAAACCGAACAAGCTTGTTACAGCTCAGCATCGAGGATTCAAAAGGGGTCGACCCAAATATAGGTCTTCTCGCTTTGAGATACTTATTCGATCGGTTGCGAAAAGTTGGTGTCGTCCCTGGCGTATAACCTTTTACTTGCCAATCGAGCAGGTCCGATCTGTACCGCGACGCTGTCCCTGACCGACCTCCACACTCTCTGCAACCACAATAGCCAGAAATGGTTCTTGGCGCGTCCTATTTCCAGTAACAAACTCCGAAAGCCCCAAATATGACGTACCCCAATCGAGGCACGTCCTTATTAAAGCCCCTCCCCGTCGCCGGAGGAGGGTACGTTCAGCCATTCTCTTTCCCCTCCCTCACCCGCCTCTCTTTTACCTCCAACCTCTCCCTCAGTCTGTCGGTTTTCGTCTCCCAAGGGAGTATCAACTCGGCACCATGATATCCGTTACACCATCACCGCCCATTCGCCCTGCGTTTCGAACAACCTTTGGCACCCTCCTCGCCGTCCTCGCCCGCTTACCCATGGCAAGAAGACACCAACGCGCATCAACAGCTATCCTACTCGTCATCCTCTTCTTCTCCGGCTTCACGCTCTTCACGCACCACCAACAAACCACGCCCGCCCAGCGCCACGCGAAGGGCAGCGGCTATCGCTACGCCCAGCACGGCATGCCTTTCCTCCGACCGTCGTCTTACCTCATGAAACGCGGTGGTAGCGACGATGGCGAGCCGGTCCCTACGTTCGGAACGTCCACTTCGAGCGATTCCGACGGAATTGACGCCCAGGGCGAGGCAGGACAGATCGGGAGTAAACAACAACAACAGCAGCGCATGGCCGGAGGACCGAGTCGACGCGAATATGGGTTCCCAATTCAAGAGAGGCCCGTCGCCCGGAACGGATGGGGAGCTCGCCCACCTCTCCCCTCTCTTCGGCTGGATCCGTCAGAGGAGCTCGCCGCCCTCGTCCACTTCATCACCGCCATCCCTTCCAACGCCATCACCGACGTCGACCCGAACGAGCCCATCCCAGCCGAGCTGCTTTTGGACTTCAACACGCGGGGCGGGGATCGCGCGAGGGCGGAATTGGAGAACGTCGTCCAGAGCACGTGGTTCGAGCATCCGGTGGTGATATTCTCTTTGGTGGGAGGGGTTCAGTCCTTGCCTCGAGAGGATTGGGAAACGCTGACCCGAGGGCATTCCCTCTTGTTTAGGTCCACTCTCCGAAAGCCCGAGAAGTGAAGAAGATCATCGACTCGTATAAGCTTCTTCCAAAGCCGGTTGTAATCGAAGTCGACGAGCGTCGTGAGTCGCGTCCCTCCATCCCCTACCTCTCACTATCCCCCTCTCACTAACTCCACTAACTTCCTTTTAGGTGACGCTGATATAATCTCTCCCTTGCTCCACCGCCTCACCTCATCTCCAACCTTACCCATCCTCTTAGTCGGCGGCAAGCCCGCCGGAACCGTTGACCAAATCCAAGCGGCTCATGAAGACGGAAGTCTAAAGCGCTTACTAGCTGAAGCTGGAGCTGTGATCGGCGGGAGTGAGAAGAAGAAGAAGAAGAAGCTTGTTGTCCAGTACAGCGATGAGGAGTAGTTGATATAGAAGGGAGAGAGAGACGTGGTGGTGGTGGTTGGGGCTAATGGTGCGCAGTGGAACACCCTTTCCGAAAGCTCCGCGATACAATTTGACTACGACCTCGTCGTTATACACGTTACCTAAGAGGCTCCGCCCATTTCGCTCTTGTTGCTTGCAAAAATTGTACATCCTGTAATCGTACTCCATTCGCTCTTTTTGTTACACACTCTCCTTATGGTTTTCACAATATTAAATGCAAAAGACCCCTAGCGTATTGGATTGTCTAAACCCCTGATTTCGAAGTAGACAAGCCTTGGAAGCGTTTGGTGGGCTGCCTGCCAGTGGTAAACACGCCCTTATCTTATCTCGGAGATGGGTAACGGAGTTTTCTCCCCTATCTCCATCGGTTTGAACTACAACGTTTTCCGCCCATCCTCAAGCTCGGGAGGCTCCAATGGTGCCGCTCCTCGCGGTCCAATGCAACCAAATGCCATATCTTGTCATCCACTCTCATCACTGAAGCGGAAACTCGCCTTGCGTATCTTGATCTCAAGGGCTTTTAGGTCGCGTGTCTGTTTTTGCCGACCCTGCACCCCCTCCCGGACAAAACAACGAAGGACACAGCTCAGGCAGGAGCCGCAGTTCATCACCTTCTACCCGACTTTTTAAGACATCCAGCCGATCTTAGGTACCACGGAATCACCCAGATGCCCACCATTTTGGAAGAAAGCATCCCACACGGCATGGACTGCAACTGAGCGTCGCAGACAAACGTCCGGGTTCGTATGAGTGACCCAGTAGACTCGATTCGCATGCATGCTTTACGCCTATAACCGGGATTTGCCACACTTAGCGACAGTTCCGGTCAGAGTTGGCAGCACAGTGCGGACGGCCCCGTCGTGGAGTGTTATCCTGAGAGTCCTACATGTGGGTGTTACCTGCCTATGAAAGATACAAGGGAACACCCCAAGCCTTTGTACGTCTTTTTTTCACTATACGATGGACTGTAGAAACCCATTCAACTGCTCTTTCCCTCAGGACTTAGGATATATCTGGAGGACATCGTGGAACGCGACACCGGTTAGCTACCTCACCTCTATGAATACAGATACTCTTCCCGCTACGAGTAGACTCCTTTCATGTGAGCTAGCTGTCGGCGCAGGAACGTTTTCTGACCGGTGGGTCCTGTAATTGCGGACGGTAAACGGCATCCCGACCGCCTGGACAGATGGAGCAACGAGCTCTGGGATTTCTTGCGTGACTTCCAAGCTTCTTGTGTCACCTTCGACTCAAGCTTTCTATATATAGAATGCAAGAAGCTGCCAGGTCTCGCGACAGAAGGATAATATAAATCTGATTCGACGGCGATAGCGTCTCTTGTTCTCCCAAATACAAAGTAGGATTTGGCTTGAACGGAGACATTGTTTTCCGACGGATCCACCGATTCTGCCCCATGCCAAGCTTCTCCCCACTCACCAGGCAGAGCCCTCGCTCGGTAGGCTATGTGAAGAAAGCAAGATGTTTAGGCGAATCCTCGCGCATTTCGTCGGCTTCACGATCAGACACGGTCGTCGCTCTGTCCGTCAAGATCGGAGGCACACTCCAGGGCACCGAAATGGCTCTCGCCGAAACATAATTCCGACTTCCAAGGTAGCTAGTACCTGAACCTGAAGAACTATTCCATTCCATCGGGCCGCCCCTTACTCGCGACCCGCGGCCTCCGGGTGACGGCTTTACTGTTGCCGGTGCATTAGTGGGAACGCTGCGCTATTACTTGGGAAAAGGTGACTTTTAAAAATAGAGATTTCCTAATCAAGTACTGAAATGAGAGAGCTCGGCAGAGCAATCCCACTGCGGGTTGTTCTATTGAACAATAAACCGTCCGTATGGATATAAAGGACCTAAATCTGGGGTCTTGGCGTAGGACCAAGCAACTCCACCACAGCAATGAAGTCAGCTCGCGCCTGCGGTTCTATCGCTACCTTACTCTTGGCCTGCTCGGCAGTCCGCGCTGTCGTTTGCCCATACATCCTCCCCGCCAAGTTTCCAAATCCGTTTGCCGTAAGTACGGTTATTGATCCTAACGGTTCCTGCACGCCAACACTCTCCAATTCAAGGCGTCTGCTCTTCCTGGATGGTACTTGGAAGCTGGATCAGGTTTGTTTGGTGCGTTGCGACGGCCACTCCTAAATTGACGATATAACTCTGCAGACGGGTCAGCGAAGCTCGTGGAAACCCAAGACTTGGTAGCTGTTCGATGACTCTACGGCTCGGATGCGCCGCTGGGACTCTGGATTACTCCTCTACCCTTGTCAAACACTTGTCCAGCCTACAAATTCTTGAACGCTGCAGTACCGACTGGAGCCGTTGGTTATGAAAACTTGTCAGTTCATTTCTGTTTCTAAACTTTGCTTTTGAGCTCTGATGACCCACCTTGAACATAGGACTTGGGAGGCCTCCCCGGTCACCTATTGGAATGCAACGGTTGGAAGCCCCTTGAGCACCATCGTGGACGGCAAGTCGGTTTCCAAATTCATTGCCTGCAAATCAATCACGTCCGTCGATTCATCGTACGTGCTCTTCTTGCAAACTGGAGCGGCCAGCACCGTCACCGGTGCACCATCTTCCATAGACACGGCCACATGTGTGGTGACCAAGATTATCATTACCTAGGCCTCCACGCAATCGTCGATAAATGCTTCTTCATCCTTAATATATTGGCCATGGGGGTTTACGCCGAGATAGTGCAGCCTCGCGTATTGATCATTTAGTCGTGTCCACCGGTTTCCAAAGCCCATCAAAGCACCGAATCCGGCAAGCTATAAATAACTTTACCCCACTGCCGCACAGCTTGTAAACCAGTGCTCAGAGCCGGCGACAAGAAGTTACAAGGATGGTCGTTCTTCAGGCACCAATCCGTCGGGCGCCGCGCTTCGCTCGTTGCCTTGATTGGTCCTTTCAATATTTTTGCTACAACGAAGCATCGGCGGGGATGGATCTGCGGACGCGCAATACCCTCTGCTTGTGAAATAGTCCCACACTGATTATACCTAACTTTAGACATAGTATTCTCGATCCTATTTTGCTGAAGCTCACGGACTTCAGAATCCTGAACGGTATTGCGATGCCACCGTCATATAACACGGTTCAATTAAGTGAGACAAGAAAGAAGCTGTTCTAAATATGGCAACAATTTTGTATAAAACGTGCCATTTCTTGGCGAGATCATGAGCATTCAACGCAAAATGAAGACTTTCACTCCCCAAATCGTCGCACTCGCCCTAGCTACTACTCCGGCCTTTTCCCTGGCCATTCATGTTTGCCCTTTATTTATTCCTGCTGGATTCCCGAACCCCTTTGCGGTAGGTACTTAGCACCATAGGTGTAGGCAACCCTTGCTAAATTGGTCAACATAGGCTACAGCTCCTGCTCTCAATGGCACATACCTTGAAGCAATAGGTTCAGCTTGAATCACTCCAACTTGTTTCGCTCTTACTGAATGCTTGCTTCAGACGAAGTTGGTGTCCTAGTTCCCGGCCAAGGCAACGCCGCTTTTACCTATGGCAGTGACGGACCTCTGGGCTTGTGGGGAGCAGGCCCAACCGCGAACGGATGCCCTGGTTACGCTTTTCTAAATGCAGTGGCAAAGACACCCGCTTACTCTGTCTTGTGAGTGGGGGTCTTAATAGATCCATAGCTTTCCCGAGACTCACCCGTGCTTTCCAGAACCTGGGGCGCGTCTTCGACGACCAACTGGAATGCCGCCGCTGGAGGCTACCTCACCAAGCTAGGGGTCACACCCTCTTCGGACTTTTTAGCCTGCAAAAAGAACGGCAGCAATTCTTCATACGTTTTGATCCTGAAAACCGCTTCCGTCATTCCTTTGTCGCTTGAGAGCTCGGAAGGCGATATCATTTCTAGCACAGCTTGTGTGCCGACAAAGATTCTCGTTACCCACGCTCCTGGGTTCCAAATTTAGACTTTAGAGTTACAAATAACGATATATCAACTGGTGTTCTGTGGGCCTTAGCCTCCTCATTCGGGAATACTGGTATAATTTGGACCTTAGCGTCGTTCCTGTGGCGTTTCTGAAAATTTCCACGGGCGTTCCTGAAGAATCCATAAGGAAAGTGAGCCAAATCCGGTGTCAGAAAAAATGGGGTGGGACATGGGACCGACTCTAAGGTCGTAATTATACAGTATCTAACTTTGGCGTAAACTTCCCTCCCATTTGATCCTGCGAATTCATAATGACAACGATCATCTGAACAAAGTCAAAGCCAGCTACGAGCACCAATGCTAGCGACTTCCTTCTGCTTTTCGTGACTGAAGGGAGTGTTCCCATCTCACCGGAGAGCGATGATGGTGCCAGTGATTCGATCGTGAGGACGTCATCCGACAAGACTGAAATTCACGCCAGCAATTTTTGTTACATGAAGCGCCTTATTAACAACCAGTCGGTGCACGCTAGACTGTGATTGCAGTGGCGTGGCGTTCTACTATTTGCGGATATTTGGGCGTCACGAGCCAGTCCGACCTTATACGTCTCTCTCGGGCTTCTCTCGAATGACCAGCGATGAGGAGTAGCTGGTGTAGACGAAATAGAGACACCATTATTATGGTGGGGGTATTGGTGAGCGGAGGGCACACCGTTTTTGAAGCTTTGTGATATTATTCAGCTACGACGTCGACCTCGTGGTTAGGTAAAAGGCTCAGTCCACTTCTTATTTGCTGCTTGCAAAATTGTACATCATGTAATTGTACCCCATTCACTCCTTTGTGAGCACACTCTTCAGACCTGTTCTTAGTGATGCAAGTAAAGAGCCTCTAATTGTGATGGTCTCTCATAGCGATTTCGACCCATAGAACGCCTTGAAGCGTTTGTGAGGACTGGCTCGGCTGTTCCTGCGTCCTTATCTTATCTCGGAATTGGGATGTAGCTCCAGGTCATATCTCCGTTCGTTCGAACTGCAATGTTTGCGTGTTCTGTACCATCATCAAGCCTAAGAGGCCCCAGTTACCCGCTATTCATGGTCCAATGCAATCGATTTGAACCCATTTAAAAGGGAGGTCTAAAATTCTAAGTCTCAACTTGGCAATTTCTAAGCACAACGGTTTTCCTTAACGCCTTCCACTACCGGCTTCGTCAACCGACGAGTGGCATGGCTCGAACCCCCTCTTCCTTGCGCTTAGGTAAGTTTCAACGACTCTAATCATTCTGCTTTGTTTTTTCTATAATTGCCGCCGAGACCCACCTCGCGTTCCCGCGTCTTCACTGGCTCCAGGTTAGGTTTTTGCCAGGCCCCGCCCGACAGGAGGGACACGGCCCCCCATCGGGCATCTAATACTTCATCTCCCCAACACCTTCCAAGAGATTCATACAAACCTAGATACAGTATACTCACCCAGACGCCTATTCTTCCTAAAGAAAATGGCTCGCAAGGATTGTTCGCTTCCTTCCTACCTTGGATAAACTTGGAATGGGGTTCCAAAGATAGCCCCCCCGCCCCCCATGAGTGATTCCTTTCCCGGTATGTCAAATATAAATTTCCGTCGAACTGACCCATCGATACGAAGGCTCAGTTCATTTTGGTGTTTGGTATCCCGATTTGTTGCGGCGACCTGAACATTCAACCACGGGTCCCATGTGAAGCCATGATTCTACTCGTCAAACGCACTTACGGAAGCCTCAAACCTCTAAATTTGCCAGTAATGAGATATGTTACCTGGAAACCCTTGGTCGTCGCTTGTTTGGCGATGGCGACCTCTGCCACTGCCCTCACCGTCACCCGTTGGCATCCAACATTTTGCCCATCTCCCCCAGATGCATGTTAAAAGTCCTCCGACTCGAGCTCTGTGTCTGCGGAATGTAAGAAGCTACCAGGTCTCGCCAAAGAAGAAGAATAATCTGATTAGGGCGGTGATAGCGTCTTCCGCTTCTCAAGGTACGGCAAAGGATTGTCTTGGATGGAGACATTGTTCTCTAAACTATCCACGGAGCTTCGCCCCTGCCAAGTTTCTTCTTACTTGTACGGCAGAGCCGTAGCTCGGGATCTATAAAAAGAAACCAAGATATTTAGGCGAATCCTCGCACATTTCGTCGGCTTCACTACCATGGGACACGATGGACCCTCGCCCGTCGAGATCGGAGGCACACCCCAAGGCACCGAAAAGTGTCTTGTAGAAGCGAAATTCTAACTTCCAAGGCTGCTCGTACCTGAACTTGAAGAACTTTTCCATTTCATAGGGTCGCCCTTACACTCGACCCGCCGGGTGGCGGCTTTATCGTTGCCGGCGCCCCAGGAACGGTGCGCTATTACTTTGGAAGAGTTGACTTTAAAAATAGAGATTTCCTAATCAAGTACTGAAATGAGGGGGCCGGCATAACACTCCCGTTACGGGCTGTCACTGGCACAATAAACCGTTCATATTGATATAAAGGATCCAACTTTGGGGTCAGGCCGTAGGACCAAGCAAGTCCATTACAGCAATGAAGTCAATTCTCGCCTCCGGCTCCCTCGCAACCTTACTCTTGGCCTTTTCGGCGGTAGATGCAGTCCTTTGCCCACAAATCGTCCCAGCCAAGTCTCCAAATACGTTGGCAGTAAGTGCGGTGTTAGCCCGAGACCCTGTCTTCGGACTAACACTCCCGCATTCAGGCATCCGCCCTTCCTGGATACTACCTGGACGCTGGATCAGGTATGTTTGCTGTAAGTCAACCGCTAGCTCTATGCTGACGGTGGAGTGACTGCGCAGACGGGTCCGTTAGGCTGTTGGAGACTCAGAACTTGGTGGCTCTTCGATATGGCTCAAATGCGCCCCTCAGTCTTTGGATTACCCCTCCGCTCTCGTCAAACACTTGCCCAGGCTACAAGTACTTGAACGCTGCAGCACCGGCCGGAGTCTCTGGCTACGAGAATTTGTGAGTATACTGAAGTTTCTGTGCTTTGATTTGGAGCTTTGATGACGCTGCTTGCAACCTAGGACTTGGGATACCGCTCCCGTCACCTATTGGAATGCAACGGTTGGAAGCCCCTTGAGCACCGTCGTAGACGGAAAATCAATTTCCAAATTCATTGCTTGCAAACCATTTACCTCTGTCGACTCCTCGTACTTGCTCTTCCTGCAAACTGGAGCCGCCAGCACCATCGCTGGCGCACCATCTTCCATAGACACGACCACATGCGTGACGACCAAGATTGACGTTATCTAGTACTCCATGCTATTGTATATACATACGTCTTCGCCATCAGTATGCTGTGCATGGAGGGATATATCTGTATTGATCGTTTAGTCTTGTGAACCTGACTTGCGGGTTTCCGCACGCTCGACCTCGGCAAGCTATAAATAACTTCTGCCCCACCGTCACGCAGCTTGTGAACCGACGCCCATAACGGTCCCTGACCCGACGATATCGGCGACAAGAATTTTCAGGGATGGTCGCTGGCCCTCAGGCACCAACCTTTTGGGTATACGCTCATTGTCCTCATTGGTCCTTTCAGCATCTTGCTGTACAGAAGCATCGGCGGGGATAGATTTACAGACGCGCAATACCCTCAGCTTGTGAAATTATCCCACGCTGGTAGCTCCTTTACTCCAGACATCTTATTCTTGATCCTGTTCTGCTGAATCTCCCGAGCATCCTCATCAGACGGGATTGCAATGCCACTGTCATATGACAGGGTTCGAATTCGATCAAGTGAGGCCGAAAAGAAAGCGTTCTAAATATGGCAACCACCTTTTATAAAACGTGTCATTTCTTGGCGAGATCACGGGTATTCACTGCAAGATGAGGATTTTTACTACCCCAATAGTCGCACTCGCCCTAGCAGCAACTCCAGTTCTTTCCCTGGTCGTTCATCCTTGCCCTTTATTTATCCCCGCTGGATTCCCAAATCCCTTCGCGGTGGGTACTTGCACCATATATGGGCACTCGCAGGCACTTCTTACTGAATAGGTCGACATAGGCAACATCTCCTGCTGTCAATGGCACATACCTTGAGGCGATAGGTACAGCTTATACCGTTTCACCGTATCACGCTCTTACTGAATGACTGCTTCAGACCAAATCGGTGTCTTAATTCCCGGACAGGGTGAGGCCGCTTTTACTTACGGCAGCGATGGACCTCTCGGCTTGTGGGGAGCAGGCCCAACCGCGAACGGATGCCCGGGTTACGCATTTCTAAATGCAGTAGCAAAGACGTCCGCTTACTCTGTCTTGTGAGTGGGGCTGTTAATAGATCCATAGCCTTTCCGAAACTTACCTGTGCTTTCCAGAACCTGGGGTGCGTCTTCGACGACCAACTGGAATGCCGCAGCTGGAGGCTACCTCACCAAGCTAGGGGACACACCCTCTTCAGAATTTTTAGCCTGCAAAAAGAACGGCAGTGATTCCCCATACGTTTTGATCCTGAAAACCGCATCCGCCATCCCCTTATCGCTTGAAAGCTCTGAAGGAGACATCATATCTAGCACGGCCTGTGTGCCGACAAAGATTCTCGTTACCCACGCTCCTGGTTTCCAATTTTAGATAAAATATTGACCAAATATATATCAATTGGTGTTATCTAAGCCCTAGTTTGCACCTTTTGGAAGGTCGAAGTTGGGGGCACACTTCCTTCCCATTCAATCCCGTCAATTTATAACTAAATTGATTAGCTGAATGACATACGATATCGCTTAAATTACGGGAATAAATACAGGAGTCTTCGTACCTCTGGTCAAATGACAAATCATTCTCTGCAGCCCTTCGCCGAGCATATCAACCCCCATAAGCATATCAACATTGGAAGTCAGCAAAACGGTTACACAAACAAACACGGGGCTATATAAGAGACTTCGCTTCAACGGAGAGTCTGCCCAACTTCCCACTCCCAGCTGTGCCCAAATGAAAACCTTCTTGACGCTTTTTTCGCCCCTCCTCCTAGCAATCGCCCCCCTGGCCGGAGCAAACCCGATCGACAAGCGGGTAATCTGTCCTCTTTACATCCCAGCTCCATCTCCGGATCCGTTCGAGGTATGTACGTCTCAGGGAGTGAAGCCTACTGCTGGCACTCCGGTCTCCTTATCGTGCACTTAAAATACCAGGCAAGCGCTCTTCCAGGTTATTATCTGGACTCCGCAGGTAGAGATCCCGCTCCCTAAGAGCTGTACATCGTTGGGTTGATGAGCGATTATTTAGGAAAGGTCGCAGTTCTCGTCAAAGGGCAACCTCTGGAGGCTTTCACGTACAGCTCTGGCGGACCTCTTGGGCTTTGGGGCCCTGCCCAGACTGCCCTTACGTGCCCAGGCTACTTCTACCTCAATGCAAACCAAAAGACAGCACTTTATGCAACCCTGTGAGTATTAATTGAATTGAAATACCCAAGCTGGAGCCTCACCTCCCACGGGGCAGGACCTTCGATGCGGCTGCAACCACGAAGTGGAACGCGACCGCTGGTAGTGACCTGATCAAACTCGTTGCACCGACACCTTCCGTATTTCTTGCATGCAAGAGACCAGCTACGAGTGCCAAGGCTGGCGACTACGTCCTATTTCTTGTGACTGAAGGGAACGTTCCGGTGACACTGGAGAGCGATGATGGAGACTCCATCGTTGGAACCTCTTGCGTGAAGACCAAAATTCACGTGAGCAGTTAAAACGTAAATCATTCTTTAGCTTTGTTACATAGAGATCCCTATTAACATCTCGTTGACGGTCGTTAGTCCGTGCTCGCAGGGTCGGAGCGACCTACCACGCGCGGATATTTCGGCGTCTAGAGCCGGCCCGACTTGAACGCTTCCGTCTTTTTCGGACTTCTCTTGAATTACTTCAAAGACTCCCCGCTTCTGTATGTATTTGGATATCGGACGAAGTTTCCAGTCGGATGTATTCATGAGCCCCCATATGAAATGTAAAATGTCCGGTAAAACGCCGGCGCCATATCTGTCAATGTGTTGTTTCTCGACGAGGCTTTCTAACCCCAGATCGTGCCTAAAGTCTCGATGCTGGGAAAAAAGGCACAGACAACTGGTGGATGCTGTACCTTTTTGGGCGCTTGTTGAGTTTCAGTAGTCGCAATTTGGGTGCCTGATCCGGCTTAGCGGTCTATCTGCTGAATTTAGTGGCCTCAGGCGAGCTCGCGTTCGCCTCATTTCCGCCGATACTATCATTCGCCGTGCCGAAAGGCTATAAATATGTTAATGGAAACTACAGTACTCATTCTGCCTGCTGAACCGCTCCACAGATCACAATGAAACCCACCCCCTTCGCCCTAGCCGCTTCTTTACTCTCTTTGGTACCTGCCAGTGTCGGACGCCCCGTCGGTATACCCACCTGCCCGATTTACGAGTTTGTCTTAGGACCCAATCCATTCCAGGTACTTGTTCAAACCGTTTATCCTTTTCCAATTGCTGACATGCTGGAACGCGTAGTCAACAGCCCTCCCCAATTATTACCTCTCATCAACCAGTAAGTCCGTCCCGCAACACAGGACCATTGACTTTACTAAAGTCAACCATGACGAAAGATGGAGTAGCAGTTCTTGTCAATTACCAATCGCAATCTCTAGAGGAGTACAGTAGTAATGGTCCTCTGGGGATCTGGGGCGTTGGGCCAACCATTGATGGCTGCCCGGGGTTCTCATACCTCAACGCGCATCAACAAACGGCGACATATGCTACTCTGTAGGTTGAGTTTCAACAGGTTGGCTTGACATCTGCTAACCGCCAATCTGTGCAGCACGTGGGACGCCGTCTCAATCACCAATTGGAATGCTACCGTTGGCAAGCCTTTGGCCAAGATAGGGAGCTCAGGGGCCGCTTCTTTCTTGGCGTGTAAGCGCCCCAGCACCACGACGAAGACCGGAACATACGTCCTAATTCTTCAGGCCCCCGATACCACTCTTCCGGATTCATTCAGTAGTGGGGACGGCGACGTATTGACCCGGGTATCGTGCACCCCTACCAAGATTTTGGTGACGCCTGTGGGGCCTAACATGGCATAAGTACCACATGTACGCAGCAAGAGTAGTATCGCACACCAGAGGATCCCAATATATCTGAGCTTTTCGAATTCAATTGAATGTTTATCAGATATATAAATGAGTGGTGCCCTGGAAAAGGACGTATGCATTGGTCAGGCCGCGAGGCTGGCTCTAGTTGAGCGACGGTAAGCTGTGGCCGCTCTTGTGCGCTCTCCCACGACGGAACCCCATCTTCGACTTCGTGTTTCGAGCTCTTTGGAACGCTACAGTTCTGAAGGCAACCGAGATATGGGTACGACGGGCTTGGATACTCCGAGACAGCTTCCTGTGAAAGGAAGTAGGACCATACCGCAGCCATTTGGAAAGGGTCCAACCCATCAATGTTGGTCTTAAAACGCCCAGTCATCAGGCCACTCCTGCAACGCGCGACCAAGAATGAAGACCCTCGCCGCCTCAGTCACCACCGCTCTGCTGGCGGCTTTCTCCTTCGCTGCTGCCAGTCCGATTGTGGCTTCTCGTAAGGAATGCCCCGTCTACAGACTCGTCGTGTTCCCCGATCCTTTCGAAGCAAGTTCTTTTTTGCTTATAACTCGAGACTATGAATTAACTGGGTGTTCATTAAGGCTACGGCGCTCCCGGGTTACTATCTAGACTCAGCGGGTACGTCCCGAAGCCGAACCAGACAGCCGTGACTGATCAAGCTGACATCGAAAGCAGATGGTGTAGCAGTTCTGGTCAACGATAGACCAGTTGTCACATCTACGTACAGCTCAAGTGGACCACTCGGACTTTGGGGCTCCGGTCCTACGACGGATGGATGTCCAGGTTACTCGTATCTAAATGTTCATCCGAAGGGAACTTACTCCACCTTGTGGGTGAACATGCATTTGGATGTGACTCTTGAATCTGAATCAACCTGTTATTAGGAGTTGGGATGCTGTGTCCACTACTAAGTGGAACGCCACTGTGAATACAGATCTCACCAAGCTGGGATTCCCGACAACTTCCACATTCCTTGCATGCAGACGACCCAATACAACCAGCAAAAAGGGTCCATATGTTCTCCTACTCGAAGGGTATACTGACCCTCTGGACGATAGCACGATTACTAGTCTTGATGGTGACATTTTAACACGGGCTCTGTGCACGCCGACGAAGATTCGCGTTACTCCCACAACGATATAGTTTGCAGAGAATGTATTACATTAGTGGTATGGAAGAACTGTTATCCTACCCACGAATCTGTGCTTTTCGCAATCCCACTCCATGTAACGTCGAGTAACAGATCGCTGATGGATAACCATTCAGTTGCAATTCGAAAGTCAATGAGATAGTCAGCCCACTGCACTTCCCACCCAACCATGAACTGGCGTTTGAGACCCCCATAGTTACTTTAGCAAGGTGCGCCCTCCCACATGGCTCACGCCAGCGAGGCGTTTCTTCCGGAGCTGCCGGCTGAATCCACCTTCGGGATGGCCCAGGAACTCCGAGCTCGGCCCGGCTGTTTGGTACACCAGGAGAAGCTTGGCGGTTTGGTCCAGATGATTTAACCGTAAAGTTCTCCCCCCTCTCCCACCCCCGAAGGACGCATAAGACAATGTTTGGCAGCTAGAGAAAGGTACTATTCGCATCGCTGGTCAGCAGGTGAAAGTAATCCCCCAGATGGCAGAAAATCTCCGCGTGGGAGTGTCTGTGGACAGTGAATACCTAAGAATAAATATTCTATGCTTCTGGTCCTAAGGACTCGAGTTATGCACATGTCTTTGCAGGAGACTAAAGAAAGTATCCGTTTAATACATGATCTAATTCCACGAAGCAAGGGTAAGCAAGGACCCCGCGATCTACCCAATCGGTCCTCCACGAAGCGGAATATCGTTCCCTAAACTCCTCACTACGGGCAAAGCTCTCTTAGTTATTCAGTCCACCCTAATCAACAATCTTCGTGCTCCCTTACGTAGCTTCGGAATCCCGTTGCCGAATGAGGCTCAATGAAAGGTATGGAGGATTCAGACTCAAGATAAATTTGGACAAAGTTTTGACGAAAGTTCAGGCACCATGTGATATCACATGCGTGCTTGGATTGCACCCAGCCGTAAGTGAAACAAAATGATTAGTCGAGATCGATTCTCCGGTGCATCTTTTAGAAGAAACTCGCTCGATCCTCGGACCATCCTAACTTCTTCCGAGCTATAAGAATAACACAAGATTCAGATCCAATCCGACAAAATTTCCCCCACCCAAACATGAAGCATTTCGCAATCACAGTGGCTACACTCTTATTTACCTATTCCGAGCAGGCCAACAGTGCTCCTGTTCTAGCTTCGCTTTCCGGCATTGCCTGCCCTTTATGGTTGCCAGCACCGTTCCCTAATCCTTTTGCGGTCAGTTTTTTTGCACGGCATACAGATACGTTACCAGGTGCTGACTGCAGAGTAGGCAGAGAATCCTGCATTAGCTGGATACTATTTAACAGCGTCGAGTACGAGCAATCGTGACCTTCAGATCGGGGCATTAAACTTATTATTGTTCTTGTTTAAAGACGAGCAGGCTGTTTTGGTTAAGTCACAGACACTTCAGGCATTTATCTACAGCGAGAATGGGCCTGTGGGCTTGTGGGGTTCCGCCCCTCGCCCTAACTCTTGCCCGGGATATGGAGATCTTAACGTGGTCCCATACACTTCAGGACCATATCAATACGCACCTCTGTGAGCAAAGTACACATGATAGATAGTAGAAACGCTAATTCTTTAACTATTCAGAAAATGGGGCCCGACTGCTTCCACGACCTGGAACGCAACGATCGGAGGGCATTTGACAAGCCTGGGATCACTCAGCTCAAACGTTTTCCTGGCATGCAAGTCAGACGCGGCCGATACTTACTCCTTATTCATCAAAGGCCTTGATGACCTGCCTGGGAGTCTGACTGACGGTGTTGGCAATACTTTTGCAGCGACATCGTGTATCCGAACCAAGATCTCAGTGGCTGCTCCGAACGCTTAAGTTACACTTCCCGAGATAGCATTTTAGTTTAAAAATCTCTTTGTGCTACATACATCCCGGTTGACGATGACTTTCCAACGTTAGACGGTTATTACATACGTAATTTTCGAGTAGAAGAGCTATGTATTCTCATCTACAATATTTACTCAGGGTAAATGTTCACGTTGAGCCCTCGCCGCCGTCCCCAACGACGACGACGCGTCGGTCGAGATTACCGTCGTCCCCGAAGGCGACGGCGGGGTAGCGTCGCGGGATAATTCTATACAGTAACCCCTCCCCCGACGGCAACCCCTGCCAGCCCCACGGAAATGACAACCTCAGCAGCCCTCATCCGGGGCTAAGCACGGGGCCCGAAGGACATTCCGAAACGCCGTCAGGGTCCCGCTCTGCTGGTCACCGCCGCCGCCGTCAGGGATCATCGCAGACCTGACCGACGCGTCGTAGTCAGCCTCAGGTTTCGCCTGCTCCATCAGGCAAGCCGAATACGCCGGCCAAACCTAACAACCAGTCGGTTCACGCCAAAACCTGATTGTAGTGGCGTGGCGCTCTACTATTTGCGGATCTGTGGGCGTCACGAGCCAGTCTGACTTTATCCGTCTCTCTCGGGCTTCTCTCTCGGACTTCAGCGACTTCTTTTTTCTGCACTGATTTACTAATCGGACGAAGTCTTGCATAAATCATGATCACGAGTAAGTACCTTATCCCACATCACTCATCAAAGCAAACTTTCGAAGCAGGAAACCGACAGGACGCCTCCGCAGCTTTACCGGAGAGTTTGAAGTCGGTGGAGCTAAGCATGGAAAATGCAAATCCACAGCAAAAAAGAGAGACAAAAGAAATAGCTTCTTTCACTAACGAGTCCTTAGATGGTCGAGGTTTTGATTTATAATTTTGTATCCCCATATCCCGCCATGATGAGAAGGACGATAGGTTGTTCGCGGACGCTAGGTTTTTTTCCCACCTCTTGTGCCTGATCCGGCGAGACGGTTCTAGTCCTCACAGCTCAACAAGCTCGCTCCTTTCGTCTATTGTCCGCGCTGTCTATCATCCTGGCTGGGAGCTATAAGAAGGTTGAAAAAGCCTAGTATGAATTCGTCGCCCTAACCAGTTTTACAGGTTGCAATTGTAATGAGATCAGTCCTCTTCGCTCTGACCGCGACCCTCCTCACGCTTGTCCCTGCAAGTGTCGGACGCCCCACAGTTATCCCAGTTTGTCCAATCTACGAGTTGTTACTCGGGCCTGATCCGTTCCAGGTATCATTTCACCATTTGTGCTCCTAAGGTCTCTGACATACCTGAACCCGTAGTCGACAGTCTTTCCCACATATTACCTCTCATCAGCCAGTAAGTCGACTCTGCCGACAGCACGAAATACATGACCTTACCCAACGCTGTTATAAAAATAGATGGAGTCGCAGTCTTAGTCAACTACCAACCGCAGTCTGTCTACGACTACAGTACCAATGGTCCCATTGGGTTCTGGGGGGCTGGGCCCACCACTGACGGCTGCCCGTGGTACTCATACCTAAATGCGCATCAGCAGACGACGGCCTATGCTACGCTGTAAGGTTCATTTAAAGCTCCCCAGTACAGTGTTTCTAATAAGCTACCGGCGTAGCACATGGGACGCCGTCTCAAGCACCAATTGGGATGCCACCCTGGGCAAGCCGTTGGCCAAAATAGGGACTAAGGGGCCCGCATCTTTCTTGGCGTGTAAACGTCCCAGCACCACGACAAAGGCTGGAAGCTACGTCCTGATTCTCCAGACCCTCGATACCACTCTTCCGGATTCGTTCAGCAGTTCGGACGGCGACACCTTGAGTCGGGTCTTGTGTACCCCTACCAAGATTTTGGTGACGGAGTCTGGAGAAGCTAACGTGGCGTAAGCGCCACAAGTAAGGAGCCTCATGCCCGTCAGGATGTCCTTGTATATCTGAAGTTGCAAAGTCCACCTAGTTAGACCTAAACGCATGGTTTTATGGTGACCTGGCAAACAATTTGCGCGTTGATGACGTAGACGTGATTACTCCAGTGGGTGTCACGGTGACTTCTGACCGAAAAGTTCGTACGCATCTCCCACGGATTGGAATCGCTCCACCTTCGAATTTGACACAACCCATCGCCGACAATTACTCAATGTGAATGCCACCAAGACATGGGTACGACGGGATTGCATCCCCCGAGCCATCTTCTTATGAAGGGAGCGAGGGCCCTGGCAGTATTTTAGGGTGGGACCGACTCGCCCTTGTCGACCATAAAACGGGCAGATTTCGATCCATTGCCGGCAAAGCGTGCTCAAGAATGAAGACCCCCATAGCATTGGTCACCATTGCTCTCCTGACCGCCATATCTTTGGCTGTCGCCAGTCCAATTGTCGCTCCCCCCAAGGAGTGTCCCCTCTACAAACTGCTGGTATACCCCAATCCTTTCGAAGTACGTCAACTACTAACTGCTAAATTGATGTACAAGAATATGTACTGATGGTACGTTTATTTAGGCCACGGCACTTCCGGGATACTATCTGGGATCAGCTAGTGAGTTCTCAGGTTGGCTCTAAGAAAGCGGGGACTAACTAAAATTGCCCCGGAAATAGATGGAGTAGCAGTCTTGGTTAGCGGTAGACTAGATGTGACATCTACCTACAGCTCGAATGGGCTACTCGGTCTTTGGGGCTCAGGTCCAACAACGGATGGATGCCCAGGTTACTCATATCTAAATGCACACCCGACCAAGCGCAATTCCTATTCCACCTTGTGAGTAAACGCGATTACTTTTTTGGCCCCTATAGCCGACGTTGAACTTTTCTTAGGACATGGGATGCGGAGCCAACCACAAACTGGAACGCCACTGTGAACGCGGATCTCACCAAGCTAGGATTCCCAGCTTCGTCCACATTCCTTGCATGCAAGCGACCAAGTACAAGCAGCAAGATAGGGACATATGTTCTCCTACTCGAAAGCGCCGTCGCGATCACCCTCGATGATAGCGTGCTTACCAGCGTTGACGGAGACACTCTAACAGTAACCCTGTGTATTCCGACGAAGATTCGTGTAACTCCCACAACACCAGTATAACCTGCGGAGACTACGCCAGGCGTATGGGAATTTTGATTCATTTTTTGCCGCTTCGGCATTATCACTGTTCGCAGTATCACTCCCTGTAAAGTCGAGGCCCTGAGCTCTAATAGATGGCCTATTTGGCTGTAATGTGAGGAGTACTGAAGGAGGAGCTTCCGCTCAATCACGGATTAGGGCATAATATCTCAATCGCGCCACCTTTCTGCTCCTTCATACTCCCCAATTCATCGAAGTGTTTCTTTCCGCAAGCTACCAGATAGTCCATCTCGAAGCCTATTCTAGGGATTCCAACACTCAACCCGGTTATGTGGTATCGTTGATCACATCTAGAAGCTCTCCGAAGCTTCACGGTAGCTCAGGCATTTAACCGAAATATTCTTCCCTCGCTCCCACCGTCCCCCGTTATATGAGACAGACGTAGGTCTCGTATTATCAACCAGCAGGTTGGCGTGATCCTCGACCTGGGAGGAGACCTCCGCGTGGGAGTGCAGAGGCTCATGGCTAAAAATAGTGAGGCTAGATTTCAGGTTCCGAGGGCTATATCTCTAGAATTTGTCTTGGCACATGAGTGCAAAGCCGGTTCGGCAGCTGGACGTGCGCTTGCTCCCCGCAGGAAAGTAAGCAGAAACCCTCGGCGTCCGGTCCAATTCTGCGCCTTTTGCAGCCAAACATTGTCGTCCGAGACCTCCATCGGCGTATACAGGGGTTTTATGCCCACTCAATTCACATCGAGAGCCAATAACGAACTCTTGACGGGCCTGTAATACTGGGATCTCATCAGCGCGACTTTCTCAGCAACAGGTTACGAGCCACAGTGTAAGACGATGCCGCATAAAGACGTCGGGATCCTTCCGACTAAATACAGTAAATCAAGCAACTATTTAGGGATGCTCCAGGAAATTGGTACTGCTAGTGCACGCATAAGATGCACCCCAATCACAAAGGGGAGGAAGCAGATGGTCAGGATTGATGATCCGTTGCATGTCATCGAAGCGGCTCGCTCGATCCTCGGTCCTTCATTAATTTTCTTCCAAGTTATAAAAGGGAGATAGGAGCCAATAATCCTGCAATTCATCTTCCCCCATAAAAATGAAGTCTCTTGCACTCTCAGTATCCACCCTCTTATCCTTTTATGCACAGTACACCCAGGGTGCTCCTGCAACGGCCGCTGTTGTCTGCCCGTTATACTTGCCAGCACCATTCCCTAATCCTTTTGAGGTCAGTTTTTTGGACTAAAACAGACCAATTACCAGGTGCTAACTGCAGAGTAGGCAGAGAAGCCCGCTTTAGTTGGATACTACTTGACAGCATCCAGTATGAACAATGAGAGCATTTTGGCCCGAGAGACCTACTGACAGCCTCTTATTAACTGAAGATGAGCAAGCGGTTTTGGTCAAGGAGCAAACCATGGAGGCATTTTCCTACAGCGAGAATGGGCCTGTGGGCTTGTGGGGTTCCGCCCCCCGCCCCAACGCCTGCCCGGGATATGGATACCTTAACGTTCCCCCATACACGTCGGGACTGTATAAATACGCACCTCTGTAAGTTTGACGGCCCATTATTAACCGGAGTTAGGCTAACTCCTTGGCTCTTCAGAAAATGGGGTCCGACCGCTTCCACCACGTGGAACGCAACGATCGGAGGAGATTTGACGAAGCTAGGAGCACCCAGTTCAAGCGTTTTCGTGGCATGCAAGTCAGACGCAGCCGATATATATTCCTTGTTTATCGCAGGTGTTGGTGCTTTGCCTGGGAGTCTGACCGACGCTGCAGGGAATGCTTTTGCCGCGACGAAATGTGTCCAAACCAAGATCTCTGTGGCTGCCCCAAATTTCGAATACGCGCCAGCTTAGGGTAGAGTTCCCGAGATAGCATTTTAATGAAATAACCTCCATTTTACTTTTGCGCTCCATGGGTTCCGTTTGACGTCTTGCTGGTATGCAATTGCCAGACGTAGCCTGAGTACTCGTGTGGGATTACCTTAGACACCCAACAACCAAGGGCTGGCTGCTTTCCAAATATTAATTCGGTAAGATCTATAAACTACAGCAATAAGCGTTAGGGAGAGACCGTGAGCATTCGGATGATCGCGTGGGGTCGAGGGCTGACATTCGATCCTGGTGAGTGCCGATACAACATACTCGCCTCTTTTCGGGTCAACGTTCGCACATCGCTTCTAGATATATGGATACAGCGTTTTCAAGATTGGGCGTCTACTCTGGGCGTAGATCACCTGTCAGATCCCGAAGCGTGACCCCCAGATTCCTAATGCATGATGTTTGTCGTATCCGTTCATTGTCCGATGAAAAACTTTCGTGGTACTACGGTTTGTAAGCTTGAACGACTATTCGTTCACTTCTAAGGTTACTTTCCCCACACCTGTCTCTCCCAAATGACGGGCCGGAGAGTAATTCGCCATGTTCTGCACCTGTCGTGACTACGAGCGGATCAGACGCAAGGACGACTCTCAAGCCAGGAATACACAAGAGTGCTGTGTTTTCAGGAGTTTATTCTACCGAGGGAAGCATTTTGAGTGGGGTTAGGAAATTTTGCACTCGCTTCTTGACACGGACGGCATGAGACCAGGCGGTCCCAAAGCCGCCTGGAAGTCCAGCGAGCAGCATCCCCGCCACTCACCGTGCAAAATGCGTCGCGTTCGTATAACTCCCAAAAGGGAACCTCTTCGCTGAGTAAACGAGGCGGAAATCGTGGCGAAGCCAACCTATGCGCATTGTCCTCCTCCTCTACTCGTGAGCTAAATGCCCGGCAAAGACTGCTTATAGAAATCTCTGGCTTGAAAGGTCAAAACAATTCCTTCAGCCACACCCAAACGAAACCCGAATGTGTAACGGCACTTTCAGGCCAAGCTGAGAGAAAGATCATGCTACACATGATATTCATATTATTTCGGGTTCTCAGAACTGCTATAATTCATGGTGCGGAGAAACGTCGTAGCGCAATAAGCATTCTGGGGTGTCTGCGATACTGCGTCGAAGCGTGGTCACCGTATATCTCGATGCGTCGTAACTGGGCAGAGATCGGGACACTATGTCCCGGGTCTCTTATGCGTAAAGTCCCCATTCCATCTCTTCTCGTTACTCCAAAGCTACTCGATCGTGGGTTCAGGAAGGTTCGCAGGCTAGGCGCGCGCAGGAACCCTGCCCCAGCCAGCAGGAGCGGCGAAAGGTCATCCGATCCCGGGATATCTGGATCTGAGCTCTCCGAATCCGTCCATGTCTCTTCACTGCCTAAGCTTCCTCCTCGGATTATAAAAGCGACCTCACTTAACCTGTTCTCACCCGCCATCACCCAACAATCCTCTGTTCATTGAGTCATTCATGCCCAGTTTCATCACCAACTTCTTGTTCTTGGCTTCCAGTCTGGAATTCACTGTCCAGAGCGCTAGTATCGGAAAGAATAGACGAGCGCTGATGGCTTGCCCCTTGGTGATGCCGCCACCATCCCCGAATCCCTTTGAGGTTAGTTCACTAGATGGTCCAAGAGCTTGTGCAAAAAGTAACAGGGATATTGATTAGGCTGAAGAGCCTACATTGGCTGGTTATTATTTGACAACATCAAGTTAGTCTTACGGTGCTTGCCGTAGCGACTCAATCGATCGGGAGCTAACTAGCTCCGCTGCAGCACGTGGCCAAGCAGTTTTGACGAAGACAGAAGTCTGGGCTGCCTTTATCTCAAGCCCCAACGGCTCTCTGGGACTGTGGGGATCCGCTGCGCCTCAACCGTTTCAATGTTCAGGCTTTGGATTTCTCAACGTCGTCCCACCCGTGCTGGACTCACCTCAATACTTTCCACTGTTAGTGCGTTACTGATTCGGCTTTTGACGAAGCTTTAAGAGCTGAATTCCCGTCCCTATCAGTAAATGGGACAACTCTGCATTGACCACGTGGAATGCTACTGTTGGGAGCACACTAACGAAGCTAGGCGATCCAAGCTCGAGCAGCTTCGTCGCGTGCAAACCGGACACATCCGACGTGTATTCCTTGTTCCTTCAAGGGACAGGAACATTGCCGCAGACTCTGACGGATACAATTGAGACTTCCTTTGATGTTTCCAAATGCATTGAGACCAGAATTCTTGTTCGGGCAATTGACTCGTAAATAGGTAGTCGTGTTGTACCCTCTCTGGATGGAATTATAGAGGGTGGGGATGATCTCCGTCGAACTAACAGGGTTGATGTTATAAGGCCTGAGCTGCTGCATTTGTACGGTCAAGTGGGATGAGGCGCTCGCGAGTGATGCGGGGTAGTGGACGGTGACTACCGCGAGAACCCGTCGGTTGTTCATATTATCCCCCCTGATCGGGCATCATACTTGGGGAAACCTGGTTCAATTCCACTCGACCCAAAGCCCCTTTTGACCATCCGGTGAACGATGAACTAAGGTTGACCTACATGAGATTTCGCTCAACTCAGGTCTCTCCATGAACGAATAAACGGGTCCCCACGGACCTAGCGCTATCACCTACCGCGGCTGGGCTCCCCGACTGAGGTGGAGGTCGAACTGGTGGAGGTATAAGAACCTCCACCCCAAGAGTCAGCAGCAAATTTCCGGAACTTAAAGGCGTGCCTTGGCAAGCAAACGTCCCGAAGGTTGGACCGCTCCCGTGATTTCCGCTTCGCAAAATTGCCCTCATATCCCATGGCCAGGACAAACACGAACCTCGACGCTGAAAAAAACGAAGTCCCATCATACGGAGGCCAAGATGTCTTGATGCCAGATGATAATGCAATCCGTCTGAAGGAGGCCAGTCAAGAACCAACAATAGAACTCTCGGCTTGTCCAACCCTGAATGAGCGGACCAACGCGGATCCAACGCCTGAACCGCCGGACGTTCCCCCAAGAGCTCGTGACTTCGGTTTCGTCCCAATACCTGAAAGCAGAAGATACCATCCCGAAAGAACTTTTCACTTTACCCTCGCACTCAACATAATTTTTGGATTCGCAAGTACTGCAAGTGAGTCGGCAAACCCTGCGCGTCGGAGCCGATCTGGCAGGGACTAATGCGGGAACCATTATCTTTGCAGCCGTCGCAAATCTATATTATTGCCAACCTCTTTTAGGTACGTGCATCCGTCAAAGGGCATCTATGGTGGACTTGGTACAGAGCTGAACTTTGACTACAGTCGAATTTGCTCAAAGCTTTCACGTGTCGGAAGCAACTGTCTCATCTATCCCTACTATTACACAAGCTGGGTGAGCCTCTTAAATGACATAGGGTGTTTTTTAACGGGCTAACAGAAGGGTGGCGAGTAGATATGCTACTGGACTGCTGCTTATAAGTCCCCTCGGCGATCTCGTCCGGCGACGAGGTTTACTCCTCTTAGTGCTTTCGGCATCCACACTGGTCGCTATGGGCATAGCCCTATCACATAATCTCGTCTCAGTTCAGGCCCTTTCCTTCTTCCTTGGCGTGACTTCCGTGACCCCCCAAATCCTCATCCCCTTCGCTGGCGACCTTGCCCCTCCAGAACGCCGTGGAACAGCAATTTCCATCGTACTCTCTGGGCTGCTTCTAGGAATTATATTTGGTCGAGCAATCGGAGGGGTGATAGGCGATGCCACGAGTTCATGGAAGAACGTATATTGGATTGCCGTTGGGCTGCAAGCCCTAGCTCTCGTTGTTCTCTGGTGGGTTCTACCTGACTGGCCGAGCAAAGTAGAGGCACTTCCAAAAACGAAGGAAGGAGAAGTTGAACAGAAGCGACCGACGTACTTCACTATCTTGTGGACCATGGCCAAACTGGCCGTCACGGAACCCATTCTGATTCAAGGCTGCCTCATCAACTTGATGAACCAAGTGGTATTCAGCAGCTTCTGGGTCACTTTGACCTTTCTGCTCGCAGGCTCGCCGTTCAATTACTCCACGTGCGGTCGTCTTCCTTCCGAACCAGCTCGTTTTCGTCGCTAATGACTTTTGATTCCAGACTTAAGATAGGGTTGTTTGGGTTGGTGGGCGCGCTCGGCGTTTTTACTGCACCTTTCGTTGGACATTTGATTGATGGGTTGGTTCTCTGGGTGGGAATACTGGTCGGGGTGCTGGCCGGCCTCGTGAGCCAGATCGTACTGGTCGCGGCAGCTGGTCTGAATATTGGACCTATCATCATTGGATGTTTCGGTAGGTGTCTCCACCTGTGAATCAATTCTTAAGCCCTAACCGGCGTATTCCAGGTCTGGATATTGCTCTGCAGGTAAGAGCGGCCGTTTCAGCTTCATCGTTCAGTTGTCCTAAGCATATTATTTCAGCTTATGCAAGTGTCTATTGCTGCCAGAATCTACGAGTAAGTGTCTCGCAACCCAGCATGAAACTCCCGCTTGACACTTGTCACTCAGGATTGATCCGGCACTACGAGCTCGACTCAACGCGGTGTTTGTCATCTCGGTGAGGGTCATCTCCAGTATCAGCAGGGAACGCCGATACTGACCAGAATCTGCTCGAATTTACTAGGGCTTTACTGTAGGTAGTTTTCGCTCCCTGTCAATCATCTCGCCTCACCAAGCCGCTATGTAGGGTCAGGTTATTGGTTCCGCCTTGGGAAGCCACATCTATCTGTCTGCAGGGTGGAGGGCAAACTACGGCGCGTCGATTGCATTCTGTGGTGCCATGTTACTGGTTCTATTAGCTCGGGGGCCTCATTGTGAGAGGCACACGTGGTTCGGGTGGCAGGGTGGCGGGAGGCTGACGAAGGATAAGCCACGTCCGGCGGCTGATATTGAGCAAGACGGAGAGAAAAGAGCCTCATTGTCGGTAGAGAAAGCGTGATTAGTAGCGGTTCCGTATGCACTTTAATGAAAGCCCTCTTGCACACGATCCTCGAGGCTGTACAAGGGAGCGAAGAGTCAAGAAACTTGAGTCAATTGTCGCGTTGCGGGTATCACAGCTGATTAAGCTAAGGCAATAAAGGGGCAGGGATGCGCGAACAAGCAACGTCCTTAACGTCTCCCCCGCTGCCCCAGACCCATTACGCGCACAACGACCAACACCTCCTTTTACCACTTTTCCCTAATCGAATCTTGACGATGAGCGACTACATGTCAGAAGAGTCCGACGGAGAGTACTACTATGATGATGACGAGGTTATGGGTTCCGACCGTGGTAAGTCGATCGCAAAGGAACGCCGTACTGAGGCGCGTTCGTCCTGCACTTCCTGAATGATACTCATGAGAGATGCTCCCTACTAGCTGAGGACGAGGATACGGAAGAGTCCGAAGGAGAGGAGGCCGACTACGGCAGTATGGAGATGAGCGTGACCGCATTGAGCAAGCCGAAGAAGAAGGTGTATGAAGTCGACTACGAGTGCCTCGCAACAAGCGATATTGATAAGTCCATGGCAAAAGAGGCCGAGCTACTCTGCAGCATGCTGGGTGTCGATGTGAGTCTTTGCATTGTCCACAGCGCTGGAACCAGAGGCGTTGTGGTTTGACCTGGATTCCATTTTCGACTAATACTGACATCGTCCCACATGACCATTCTCTTTAGATCAGCACGTCGTACCAGCTACTTCGGTTTATGAATTGGAACAAAGAAAAGCTTATCGACAAGTTCATGGAAGATCCAGATGCCGTCAAGGAGAAAGCCGGCATCGCTGACACACCCCCCAAATTCACATTACCCTCCGTCGCTCCCCCACCTGCTCCTGCTCCAGCACCTGTCGCCTCATCCTCATCCTCAAACTCCCGCAGAACAACCCGATCTTCCAACAAAACCGCTGCACCACCACCACCTGTGGTGGACGAAGGGTGGTCATGCCCTATCTGCTGCTGCGAACCGGAGCCACCAACTGGTGTCATGGCCCTCGAGTGCAATCACGCCTTCTGCACTGACTGCTGGCAGACGTACTTGACCGGCAAGATCCGGGAAGAAGGTGAACACAGTATCCGGTGCATGGAGTCAGGCTGCAACGACCTCGTCTCCGATACGGTGATCCTAGGTACTGTGCCTGACGCGCCCAAAGAGGGGTCGGTGGTCCTCGACGACGAAACGAAGGACAAGTTCAAAGAGCTTCTGGTGCGGTTCTTCGTTCAGTGCAACTCTGCTCTGCGATTCTGTCCTGCTCCTGGTTGTGATTACACGGTCCAGTGTGCCGCAGCGAGTACAAAGTCCAGCTTGGAGACTACGGTGCCAACTGTTCGGTGTACAAACGGTCATTCCTTCTGCTTTGGATGCGGAGAGGAGGGTGATCATCGACCACTTATCTGCACGATCGCGAAGCTTTGGTTGAAGAAGTGCCAGGACGACAGTGAAACCGCCAACTGGATCAAGACCAACACGAAGGAATGCCCCAAGTGTCACAGCACAATCGAGAAGAATGGTGGTTGCAAGTGCGTAGTGTTTTTGCATTTATATCCTCGCATTCATTGACGAATATTCTCTATAGCCACATGACGTGTAAGAAATGCAAGAACGAGTTCTGCTGGGTCTGCATGGGTCCTTGGTCTGAACATGGAAACGCGTGGTATTCGTGCAACCGCTACGAGGAGAAGGAAGGCGTCGACGCGCGCGACGCTCAGTCTAAAAGCCGTGCTTCACTTGAGCGGTACCTTCACGTACGTTTACGTTCGCCATTGATGATGCCGATATGTTGCTGAAAGACTTTTATAGTATTATAACCGTTGGGCCAACCACGAACAATCCGCCCGTCTGTCTCTGGATCTCTACGCAAAGACCGAAAAGAAGATGCAGGAAATGCAAGAAACGTCTGAACTTACATGGATCCAGGTTCAGTTTGCAAAGAAGGCCGTCGACGAGGTGATCAAATGCCGGATGACATTGAAGTGGACATACGCAATGGGCTACTATCTCGGTACGTCGTTTTTCCCCCATCGCCGGATATTCTTGGCGTGGATGTGGCGTTCGCTTGGCTGACACAATTTTTTTCGTCCCATTGTCTATAGAGAAGAGCAATCAGAAGGAGCTATTTGAAGATAACCAGCGAGACTTGGAGAAGGCTGTTGAAGCCTTATCGGAGCTCCTCGAGCGGCCGATTGAGCCTGAGACCGTTGCGTCATTGCGCCAGCAAATTACCGATAAGACCGTTTACGTACTAAAGCGTAACGAAGTGATGCTTGAGGATACTGCGAACGGATTCCTTGAAGGTCGCTGGGCCTGGAATACTTCTATCTCGCCGTTCATTGAGTAGATCTTATACTGGAGTGCTTTTGTTCTTAGACCGTCGACGTACTGCTCTGCCTTGTCGCGATCTCTCTGTTCCCTCCCTTCTCGCCTTCTGATAGTTAATAATTGTTTCATGATACCGTGGTAGATCCTATGCAGATAAAGCTGTGCGGGCATCGGGGTACACGGCGCCGTCTTACGCGCTATCCATGTGGGCGGCGCTAAAATGAGAGCTTAGGCGGCGTTGAACGGATGTAACGGGGATTGTAGAAAAGGCTGGGCTGCGGTTGCTGTGTCCCGCTGGCCATCTTTCATCGCCCCCTTCACCCTCTCCCACCTGATAAAACCTCCTTCCTCCTTCTACACCGTCCCCTCCCTTCTTTAGTCCCTCTTCCTCTTTCTTACTTGCCCTCCCCCTACACCCATTTCTTTTATCTTGTACACCCCCCACCTCCTAGTCTCCTCTTAGCGTTCCCCTTCGCCAGCGATGCTGTATCTAACAGCAGATAAATTCCCAGTCTGTGAGTCGTCCATCACCCTCCAGCTCTTATCGGATCAGCTTGCTGATGGTCTATTGCGCGTCGCTCGCTTTCCTGATCACTAGTCGTGCCATTCGGTGTGATTGGGTAGGTCGACGTCACGGCTTTGCGAAAAACGACCGCGCCTCATGTCTGACCTTGTCATCACCCGCCTCCCCCCATAGGTTCTACCGCTACCTCTGGTTCCTTATCCGTGTCGCAGCATCAGTCGCGTATCGCCCAGTCCCATTACCCATCAACCCAACCTATATTGCCGCCGAGGACGTTACCATCATCGTCCCCACCATCGATGCCGGAGAGGAGTTCAAGCAGGCCGCGCGTTCGTGGCTCGTCGGAAAACCCAAGGAGATCATCATTATTACGGAAGAAAAAATGAAGGGACCCCTTCAGGAGCTCGCCGAGGCCGTCGATCCCAGCCGCATCCGCGTCTTGACTGTTCCTTTCGCCAACAAACGGTTACAAATGGTTCACGGAATCCGCAACACGACAACGGACATTATCTGCTTCGCCGACGATGACGCCATCTGGCCTCCCAAGATGTTACCCTACCTCCTCGCTCCCTTCGAGGACCAGAAAGTCGGTGGTGTTGGTACATCGCAGCGTGTCCAGCCCGTCGGTGACACGATGACCGTCTGGGAGGTGTTGGCTGCTTTCCGTCTGACCATCCGAAACATTGAAATTTCCGCCTCCACCCACATCGACGGCGGTGTTCCCTGCTTGTCCGGTCGTACTGCGGCTTACCGCACCATCATCTTGAAGGACCCTGAATTCATCCACGGCTTCACCAACGACTTGTGGCTGAACAAGTACCACTTGAACTCCGGTGACGACAAGTTCCTTACCCGATGGATGGTCAGCCACGGATGGAGCACCTACATTCAATGCTGCTACGATTCGGAGCTTCTCTCGACCATGAAACCCAACTGGCGCTTCTTGTTGCAAGTCTTGCGATGGACGCGAAACACGTGGCGCTCGGACCTCCGGTCGCTCTTCATGGAACGTCACGTCTGGACCTCCCACCCTTACTGCGCTTACACCATGGTATGTTAAAGTCTCCGCGGTCGCCGGCTTAGTGACTAATATCTTATCTCCGCTCAGGTGGACAAACTTTTCAATCCCTTGACCCTGCTCCTTGGACCTGTTCTTGTCACCATTCTCTGCGTGAAAGCCGCTAAAGGCGATTACCACCTTCCCGTCTGGTAGGAACATTTTCAGTGGTCCTTTGATACATGATCACTGACTTGCTTGGCTCTTCTCAAGGAAAATCATCTTGTCCTACATGGCCTGGCTTACCCTAACCCGTACACTCAAGCTTGTTCCTCACTTGTGGAAGCGACCTCAGGATATCATTCACGTCCCCGCCTTCATTGCCTTCGGTTACTACTTCGCCATCATGAAGATGTACGCTTTGTTCACCCTTCACGAAGTCGGTTGGGGAACCCGTGCTGGTATCGGTGATGCTACCCAGGCTCTTAACGCCCTCAACGCCCAGAACGCCGCTCCACAGGCGGGGGAGAAGCCATACGACCCGGAGGCCGCTAACTACGCAAGTCAGCAGCGACGATAAGCGACTTGTTCGTTCAGTCCTGTTGCTGTTTCCTTCCCTCCTGTCTGTATCTATACCCGCATTTCTGCATCGTCAGGGGACAATTCCAAAACCTGTCCTTTCCCTTCGTTTTGCTTCTTTTGCTATATCGATCGTCAATTCCTCACCTGAGCTACTCATACATCCTCCTTTTTGCATTTGCTCTCGAAAGTGTCTCTATCCTCTTGCTCGCTTTCCAAGCTTAACATGCCGTAATCCTATTCACTTGGAAAGAGACGGACTCTTGCTTAATATATAGAATGATGATGCGAAATATGCCGGTAACCACGATGCGGTACTGCCACAGAAGCGAGGTTGGAAGCCCAGTCAGCGCGCTCTCGTCCTCTCGTTTCCTTTCTTTTTGCTTCCTTTCCGAAATCTACTTTTAAGCCCAGGTTGAGCGCGATGAAACAATCTTGACGTGCGAGGCAAGGAATGTCAAAATGGGAATGAGTGCAAGGCGAAAGGTAACACGACGACTCTGGTGAGGCCCCTGCGGAAATTTAAAGATAAAGGAGCAACACAAGTCAATGTCTGTAGTAAGATCGCAAGATCAGCATTGCATCGTAAGTAGCCTAACGGAGCTAGCCTTACGACGAGGGCACAGTACTCCACCGGTCATGTAATCGGATCCGCGGAGTTTATAGCCTCTATACCCTCTCAGTGAGAAAAAAGGCCACTAAAACCAGAAGAATTGACAGCTTTGTTGCAAACCCATCTCAGAGACGGACGCAATTTCTAACGTCCTGAAGTCTGGGCAGTACAGGAGATATGTTGGATACGCAGAGCCATCAGGATTGATCCACTTTGCACGAAGCTCCTGTGTTGTAGGGTGGTAGATCCAGATTGCGCTCTCCGCCTCTGCGTTCCACAACCCCTCACGTCACCCTATACGCATTGATATTGCCGGATTGGGGAACGGATCCAGCGAGAATCATGGAGGTACCAGTAAGCATAGTAAAACCGTGAAAGCAAAATGAGAGGCGTCCAAGCTGAGCAGGTGCTTTGTACGGTTCACGTACTTGTAACGTCCCGGTTTCAGAGTGGTGTGCTCTTCCTCAATAGCAATTGTAGATATCGATTATTAAGTATTATTGCCGATTGGTAGCGGACCTACCCACGCGGTGGTGATGTGTTCAAGTTATGCAAGGACGATGCAACAGTGCCGTGCCGAAACCAGGTTCATCAGTGGCTTGGCTCACGCCAGACTTCCTAGACAACAAAAACATATTGCATTCAAAACGGACAAACTTTCAGTACAAATACAAGAGGAAGTATTTACAACATAAAAGACGTAAACGGTGTTACAATAAGGTAGGCATGACGGTGAACAATCGAGCTGGGATGTTGAGACGGCGCTTCAGTTCAGGAGACCGAAATCATTGCGAAATGGTAGAGACCCTCAGACTAGACTTTGGTTTCACGGGCAAGTGATGGGGCAATGGAAGGTGTGCGCTGAAAAAGTGCCAACAGGTCAATCACCCTTAGCTTGAAAAGGAAGGAAAAGATCAAAATGGACGTACGCTCAAAACGGAGATATGATCGGGCATCATTTCGAACGCCCCGTTGGCCTTGATGCCGATCGTGCTCTCGGTATCAGCCGAGTCACGTTTGCCCTTGGCCATTTTCACAACGATCTGAGGGATGCTCGAGTTTCTCCTGTGAGGAGGCTTCCTTGAGGCGCCCCGCCCAAAGGACACGCAACCGAGGAGCGCGAGCAGTCCGAGAAGCGCCGCAGCAACGACTAGAGCGATGATGGCTCCGATGACGCCACCAACCGCCGGTGAGATGGAATGGCTTTTCTGGGACTGCATGCTTGAGATTTGGTTCATGAGTTCGTCTGCGACGGCAGCTTGAGTTACGACGTCGCAGGTCCGAGCGAGGGACGTATTGCAGGCTTGGCACCAGGAAAGCGTGCTGGAGATCGCATACGGCTAGGGAACGAGCAGATGAAGCCCAGTAAGTATGGAATAGAACACGATGAAGCAAACAAAGTTTGAGCTAACCCTCATAGCGAGATTGAATGTTGACAAGGGGATATCGTAGTCTCCGTCGGCGTGACCGAACATGGGGTAAGGCATAAAGTCCGAATCTTCAGTACCGTTCTTGAAGTTAAACCGGACATAGAGGTCTGTTCCATTGATAGGCTGGCGGATTTCTAGCGCCATCGCAGCAGCGTAGTTGACTATTGCAGAGGAGGGGAGATGTCAACGCCAGGAAGGGGGATTTCAACGGTACGAAAGGGACAGCCACGTACCGATACCAGCAAGCTCAGGGTGCGTAGCCGTAACACCAGTCAACTGGAAGAAGCTCAAGAATGGCTTATAGCTTCCGGCATAAAGTGCAAGCTTGAGCGGATCGGACTTGTTTGCCATCCGGTTGAGGAGGTTCAGGATTTCCGCAGTCAAGGTTTTCCCGCCAACTGGTAGCAGCAGCGAAGCATCGTTAGGAAAGAAGGTTACTTTTAATACAGCAATACTTACTATTCAAGATGCTTTCCGGGTCAGGGGAGCCATAGGTGTAGAATTCAAACCAGTTCGCCAGATCCCGTGCTTGCCCGATGACCTGGCCAGGAACGGAAGCGTAGAATTGCTTGTCGTGGACATAGTTTACGTTGAGGTAGTCCCAGATCTACAATAAACCCAATAAATTAGGTTTCCTAACCGAGTGGCCAGAAAGGACATAAGGCGGCGTACTTCGTACTAGAAGGGATTCAGTCGGTCGATTAATACCCGAGCGGTTCCGCGGGTGTCGGCCCTCACTCACGATTTTATCATAGCTCGTGGGCCGTCCACCGACATAAGTCGAAAGAGATTCTATGAAACCCGCGTTAAGCTGGGCTTTGGTCAGGAAATTGGGCAAGCGGTCCATCTCCGCTGCCATTTGGACATATTCCTAATTCGGGCAGAATGGGAGGAAGCCCGGATCAG
>KN822969.1:230627-249531 GCA_000827465.1 Tulasnella calospora MUT 4182
TCGGACGTCAGCGAAGCAAGGAGGAGAGACTTTTTCCGGACGGAGTTCCGCGCCGTGGAGACGGAGAATGTTGTTGGGCTCACAGTGCAGTGGTGATGCGACAAGTGGGCTCGGGCTCGGATTTCCGCAAAATGGACCCGCTAGACTGAATAATCGTGTGATGCGTCTGGCTGTTTCTTGATATGCTACTACTACTCCCGGTCGTCGCGGCTTGATCTCTTGTCTTTAAAATATTTCCTTGTACACGTAGACTACTCGGTGACTTGAATCACCAGCCAATATGCCTTCAGAACACCCCTTTCACGCTGTCAGACGGTTGAATTAGGTGTCCCGCAGAGTGGAGCTTTTAAAAAGCTGGCTCGTCACGTTTTTATATAGAGGAATGTGGTCGGGGTCCGCAAGTCGAGTGGCATGGTGAAAATTCCCTCAACCTCATGCCACCACCTTTTCGGATTGGTTACCCGACCGTAATCTGGGCGACATCAGCTGTTAAAAACGTAGTCAGAAGACACAACAAAAATGGTGCCCGACCTAAAGTTGACGCCTTTTATGGTTACGATTTAGCAACGCAATACGTGTGGACTTGCATCATGTCCAGGATAGGTCACTGGCCAGACCGAGAAAAGAGCACGAACCTCGCCTCACTCAAAGAGAAATTTCCGGTCAAAGAACATCTCCTCGTAGGTTGGGCTGATCGATATACATTCTATTGCCTAAAGGCGAACCTTGGCGATTTGGAAGAGGCGGGGAAGCGAACCCTGTCAAAGTGAAACTTCCATCCTAATCTGTAGACAAGCATTTGCAATCACGTAGGATGATTGTCCGGAGGCGTCAAAGAGGATTTCGTTCCATCATTCCCTCGTCCGATCCTAAACCGGGCGCATGATTTTCCTCAGAAAGGTCTGCCATCGGCCCCACGTGATTCCCAAGTGACCCAAATTGGATTATGGAGGTTAGACGTCTCAGGAGCGTTCTGTCGATTGAAACTCCGACTGCCCTTACACTTGAATTTAGGCGTTGCACTCGACGACCCTCTCTTCGTGCGCCAAACCCACGCCCACCGCTGACACACGTCCCTCACCAGATTTAAATACAACCGATCAGGCGCCCCTAAACTCATCCAAAATTATCTCCGCCCATGTGCGAGCATCCTAACAGATGATAGAATGGTCGTGGGATTTGAAATTGTCAGCAAGCACTCTCCGGCACTGTGGTGAACGGTCAGAGAACAAGCTCCTGTTGGCAAGCGAGTACCGGCGTGTCAAATGTCTCCGACACTCCTGTGAGGAGTCGTTCAATAAGCCATGAGATTGAAAGAGAAGCAGCCTTTGCAAATTTGCTGGGCGGCGCGCCCGTGGACAAAGACCAGGTGTGCGAGTGGTGCGGACAACGGCGAGTTCAATCCTGAACGAAGCAATAAGCCATACCCATGCATGGATGGCCTGGTACCGGTCCGAATGTTTCGCCAAAAGGCTTGGGGAACATGTTTGTTGATGTCGCCAAGCACGCCACTTCGCCGCCCCCTACGAGAGTAGCTTGCAGCACTCACTCACCTGCCTAAAGGATTATAGTTAATTTTCTTTCGGGAGTGTCTACGCTGCCCTCCTACCTTTTTAGGCAGCTCAGCCTGGGCGAACGCGTTGTTTAAGGTGAAACACACATGCAAACCGCTGTAAGCCCTTGATGCTAAGCTTCTCTGACGCCCTTTCAAATGTGCCATGCGCTATTAATTGACTGGATATCTCTTTAATTTTTCTCCCAGCCTCTCTCCCCCGAATTCTTCTCGTCTCCAAGACCAAGAACCTTCACACTCTTTTCTCCCTCACTTTCACTCGTTCAAAACTGCAATGTGTTCAATAATTTCTTCACTCTTTTTTCTCGCAACTGTGGCAGTCGTAGCTGTTGATGGGATACCCATCGACCCTCCTACAGATGGGTTCAAGCTGGATTCGATCACTCCCAGTGATTCTGCGAGACCAATAGTCGGGCGGATGACGAACGCCAAACGCTTGGCTATGGGCCTTCCCCCTCTCAAGCCAAAGGCACTTCGACGCGGTTCGTACAGTACCTGTCTCTGTTGGAATCATCAGTTTAACGTGAATATTTGAACGCTAACAGGTACCCGAGCGGCCTCGGCGCGTCGTTCTGCGACTTCAATGTTACCTCCGATCCTGTAGGTTTGCTCAGTCATCGAAATAATTTTGTCTCGAGTTGATTTATATTGCATCCTTCCTAACACTAGTCACAAATGCAATATTCTAGTCAAGAATGCAGTCGACGGGAGTTCCTTCGGTTACCTTGCCCCGGCCCCCGGCGGTATCAATGACTATTACGGCGTTTTTCAACAAAGTCAGGCAGGCTCGCTCGAAGTCTCGTTCTACACCTCGCCGGATGATCCCTCGCCTAGCGAGCTAGACTTTTTCGCGGAGAATGCTCCCGATCCGTCTTCCCCTTACTTTGGCGCTCGTGAGTATTTGACCCATTAACACCTTAGGAACGATTTCTAAATGGCTCTTAGATATGTTCTTCGGGATTGGAGGGCGGGAGTTGAGCGCTGAGAACGGAAGGTCAGTCATAACCGATCGATGCAAAACTATCTTTTACTAACCAGACCCAACCCTCGCGGTAGCCTCGCGGGTATCGGGGGCGATGCGACCCAGACCCAGCCGGGATCTCCTGCCACAGACGAGTGGGAGAGTGCGATCTGGAAGTACAACCCCATCACGCAAGATATCACTGCTCAGTGGATCAACTCAGATGGGTCAAGTCCTCCCACCAATCTTGTCTATTGGGGTGACTTTGGTACGTTCGAGCTCTCTCTCGCCCGTGCATGGATCAGCTAAGATTGACTTGATGACGCCCTCTTCATCGACCTTCCCCAGAGATAATCGGCCTCACTGGGAATATTTCCGATTACCAAAGTATTGTAAGTCTTGTTTATGATTGATTGATCATGGATATCTATCGCTGATTTGGCCGGGATCATCAGACCTTCACCTGCGTCCCGCCCCTTCCCATTCAGCCTGTACGATAACAGGCGTGCTCGATCGAGCATATTTGGTTGCGGCAAAACCATCATAGACCTTCACCTTCGATTCTTCGCCGCTGAATACACCCTTTTTGCGCCTGTCGAGATATGTGATTTTTCAAGTCCGCGCATCGCTGCGCCTGAGAAGAAGCCAGGGACTTTAAATCGATAGAGCCTTGTCACTCACCGTACCTTTTTGCTCCGGTGATGGATGTCAAATGTTCTTGATACCTTCAACCCATGCATCGCCCGTTGTACCCTCTGAATGAAAGTCTCGAGCTAACGAATCTCTTCGCCGTCCTTTGCCAGCTCGCTCCGCTATCTACAGCTAGCTATTCCCTACCCGTGACCTGCAACGGCCGTGATAGTACCCTCGGACTACTCTATAAGTTTCTCGCAAACCTTCTACAAGCAAAGCCTCACAGGTCTTGGGTCTGAAATTTAATGCGTCCTCGGCGCTTCTCCTGCCGGCGGGTTCATTCTGAAAGGTTGGCGTTTTGCAGGTGCACTGAAGCAACTCGTGCCCAACAAGTGCAAGAGTTTAGCTCTGAGAATTAATCCTTTCCTTGGTGGCGTGCCATTCATCGGCAACGGGCGTACAAAGCTAACAATTGTTCGCGTCGCTCTTTTCGGTCATCTACCATTTAGGTAGGTGGGGCTTGGCGGACCCGACAACGCCCAAGGCCAAAAAATAAATAAATAAAAAGCAATGCAAATCAAATCACCCTTAGGACAAGACCCCTATCTCGTTCCAGCATTCCGAGACACGTTCAAGTTCGGGCTCCTATTTCCACACCCTTACCGCCGTCATCTCTACATCATCCTCAATTCTCTCCTCCAAAGTTACTCAAACCGCCAACCATGAGGAATTCATGTTGAAGGACGCCGAGACAGGAGGGATCTTTTTCAAGGGTGTCAGATGTTCTTGGTTTCCAAAATCTTCAAAGTGTGGTCCAAAAGTGGGACGCGATGCCTGGTGCGCAAACTGTTCGAGGCGCTGTGGGGTCGGCTGCGATTGGTCGTCGGCGTGCGGTGAGGAGGCGGGAGTAGCCGCGTCCAATGCGGAGGAAACCATGGGGTTATGACTTTGTTAAGGGCGGAAGAAAACGACCAACAGCCCGAAAGCAAATGAATACAGAGACGAGCGAGAAGCACGGGAAATGCGAACAACACAAATACAAGACACAGTGGAGAAGAGAGTGAGATGCAAGACATGAACGAAAGAAGAGAGGGAGTGGGACAAGCGAGGACGAGAGGCCATGGCTTGCCCTGGATCCTGCGTCAACGGTGTAGGGCAGATTCAACAACCAGCATCTGGATGGACACCGAATGGCGTGGACGCTGAGAGTTTCCCTCGAGATTGGCCAGATGGAGCTGTCATGCCAGCGCGACCACTTCAACTACCCCTGCCCGTCTCCCAGTCCGAGCCGTTCTCGAGCGCAAGCAGCCCGTCCGCCGAGTGGGTTGATAAAGCTCGGACTGAGAGTTCCAAGCTGCGTACTGCGTAAGGATGATCGGAAGCATTTGCCGGCTGCCTGTCGACGTCGTGTCCCAGAGCTCCATCACCTGGTGCTTGACTTCTCCTACTGTTTCCGCTCCGTCCCTTTCACTCAGCCAATTTCAGCAACCTCGGTTGAGCATGATTTTCTTTTGAATGAAGAGTCTCAGATACATTTCTCAAGCCTCTGGAAATGCAGCTGAATGACCTCAATGCATTCAATTAACCGCACCCCGACGAACATCCTGCCCACGGGGCCGATCCTGTTTCGAATGCCTCCTCCGACTATGCAGATGCTCCTAATCGTGACCGATTCTGATCCGGAGTAGCTCGAGAAGTATCCAATCGGGTTTACCCCCGAGAGGCTCAGGTAAAAACGGGTATTCGGTGACTTCGGCGTCGCGGTCTCGGCAAGCACCCCGATGGGTAGAATATAGATCCTTCCGATGAACGACCAGCTACCCCAGCCCTATATCTTTGGGACCTTCGCCATGCTTCGATTCCCGGAGCTCTTCCTATTGGTGGACGGGGCTGTAGGCTCTCAAGTCCTGTCAGAATTGAGATCACGATACAGACTCAAAAAAGTCCCAACCTCAGTTTGCTCGTCATAGCTGGGATGGATTGATAGTATAAAGCTAGCCAAATACTTTCCAGCTGGTGTATGAGCCAAGCCTATCATGGGGTTTTATTATACTTTCAACCTTTGGCCAACCCTGCCTCACTTTCGTGGAAGCCCTACTTCCCCGCACTTAAAACCTGCGGTTCGTTAATAGTCCAATTAGATTGCTTCCCGTCTATGCCTCAACGATGCCTGGAAGACGCTTCAAGAAAACAAGTTGAATTCACGGGCGTTCTGGGTCCCGACATGTATCCAGGATTACTGTTTTTGGGCTTGTTGTTCCTACTTCTTCCCCGATAAAGATCCTAACAATGCGCCATCGGTGCTATAAAAGCCATGTCAGAATGCTGGGTTTTTGGACAACAGCGCAGCAGCGGCTATACCAGCCTTCGCTACATCTTCCATCTCGAAATCGCGATGCATATCAACTCACAGATCATCAGCTCTCTCGTTTTCGTTGCTAGCTTAGCCCAAGTTGGATCCTGCGCCGTCAGTTTGTGGGGCCAATGTGGGGGCGTCTCGTACAGCGGGGACACGACGTGCGTGAGTGGGTCCCAGTGCGTGTTCTTTAACGGTACGTGTTTTCGGCGTCTCCGCAAATCGGGTGAGGCTGAAGAGACGTATATAGAGTGGTACAGCCAGTGCCAACCCAGCAGCTCAACGACAACGACCACTACTTCGTGCGTCACTGGTACTTAATTCATCTAGGATTCTTCTCATATCTGCGCTCTTTATTGAATTGCAGGAAGTCCTCGACCACCACTACAGGCAGTGGCTCTACTTCAACCGGCTGCAGCGGGTGAGCCCTTTGTTTGAGCTATCAGCTGGCCAGCTGCAGACTTATTCCCATGGTTAGCTTCGTCCGTACATCTGGCCAAAAATTCACCCTTAATGGAAGCACTTTCACCGTAGTCGGGACAAACGCGTACTGGTTGGCCCAGAAGACGCCCACTCAAGCTGACCTCGACAAGGCTTTCGCTGACATTGCCGCGACTGGGGCTACTACAGTCCGTACTTGGTAAGCACAGCTCACTGTCACTAACCATTAAGTCTCCCTCAAGTTCTCGACGCATGTATTGCAGGGGATTCAACGAAGTGACCAGCGCCAGTGGGACCTACTACCAGAGTTGGTCCGGCTCCACTCCCACGATCAACTATGGTTCCAATGGTCTTCAAAAGTTCGATCAGGTCATCGCTTCAGCCAAATCGTGCGTGTTATGCTTTTATCGCTTACTGCATGACATCACGGAGCTGAACAATTGGCGGCAGTCATGGTCTCAAACTCATCGTCGCCCTCACCAATAACTGGCAAGACTATGGAGGAATGGATGTTTACGTCAAGCAAATCGCCAACTCGGACAACCATGATCTCTTCTACACCAATTCGAACGTCATCCAAGCTTTCAAGAACTATATCGCCGTCTGGATCAACAGGTACAAGAACGAACCCACAATCCTCGCTTGGTACGATGCAGTTGATCCCTTCCGCCCGCTGTTTTCTAACACCTCATCGTCCGTCCATTTCGTTTTCAGGGAGCTTGCCAACGAGCCCCGCTGCCACGGTACCACTGGTAAGGGAGAAAGGCTTCGAAACTCGAGAAATCCGGCTCATAGATCACGTAGGCACTTGGACTGGAACCTGCACCACTTCGACTATCACCCAATGGGTCCAGGTAAGTCAATGATCTGCCCAGTGCGCAAATCTGGCTGACTTGCGCCTCCTAGAACATCGGCTCGTACATCAAGGGTCTCGATTCCTGCCATCTCGGTAAGTCACAGACTACCTCCTACCAGTCTACTGAAGTTTGACGTGCCTTCGCCCAAACAGTGGGCATCGGCGATGAAGGAATGGGCTTGACCGGCGATGGAACCTATCCTTATACGTGGGTACATGAAAATTTCTTTTAATGATATCGGCTAACTGCGCGGAAAATGATATTCCAGTGCCTACGAAGGTCTTGATTTCCCCACAAACCTGGCCATTTCCTCGATCGACTTTGGCACCGCCCATCTCTACCCTATCGGATGTAGGCTCCTCACCCTTTGCCCCGCCATACCAAAACATGGGCATAACTGACCGGCTCGCAACGCTCTCATAGGGGGAGCTACCAGCGACCCGGTTGGTTGGGGTTCGCAATGGATCACCAACCACTACACCGTCCAGAAGCAGCTCAACAAGCCCGTCATCCTTGAAGAATTCGGTGTTACCTCCAGCCAGTATTCGACATACCAGACCTGGCTCAGCACCGTTGTCAGCTCTGGCTTGGCCGGAGACCTCATTTGGTCGGTCGCCTATCGGCCTTCTTTTGAAAAAGGCTAATCACCAGACTGATCCGCATTTCCTGCCCTCACTAGGCAAGCCGGATCGACTCTCTCGGGTGGTCAGACCCCCCAAGACGGATATGCCATCTTCCCCAGGTGAGTCACTGCGGCAACGCTGCACGCTTTCAAACTCTGACATCATCATCATCTGTCAGCGACTCTACCTACCAACTCTTGACCCAACACGCCGCCGCTCTCAAGGCCCGTGGCTAGATTTCAGCATTTGGGTGGGAACAAGGCCAATTTTATCTCCCAATGTCAGGCTCGAGAACAAATAAAAGTGTGATTTTGCGATTTGCGCGTGTGGTTCTGGTATTTTCTTTTCGGTCGCTGCGTCAACCCGCTACGAAACCCAATTCCTCCTCTAACTTTTACGAGGTGATAGTCATCGTGGTGCGTTATGCACAACCGCAAAGGCGAAGGCCGAAGAAAATGTGCGTCGAGTTCGGGAGGCAGTGACCGAGGTTCTACCAAAGAATCCGATGCCGGGTTCCACCTTGATTGGTTCTCCGCTGCTCTTCCGTATCGGCTCGTGGTTGGCTTCGAGCACTTTTTTTTTGAGAAGGTAATATGATTGGGCGGCGGGTTTTTGAGGAGCTGAGTTTTAAGTGTGCGGTGCCTTTGGTGGAAAGGCACCGATGCATGATGATGCTCTATAGTGATCGGATGCTGGAGCTCTTTTCCCGGGCCGGGTTCTGCTTCAAGAATTGGAGCCGATTCATGATTCGTCTTGTCCGCAGTATGGATTCCCCTTGCCCGAGGATCAGTGAAATCTCCGAACGTTCGGCCACTCCAATGTTTCTCATATGGACATCTCTTATCGGAAGCTTCTCTCGTGCACCGCGAAATAACGAAACTTGGGTTCCACAAACCTAGAGCCTTCTAGAGACCTTTCGCGGCTCCACCTCCGAAGAGAGATTTCCGTTTCGGGAATTGTTGAGGTCCCTTCTGCTTATTATCCGCCCATGCTCCACACTCAAAATAAGCTTAAAATGCCTGCGGATGTGTGGCTGTGCCAGCCAACCCCATTCCAAAGGGTTCCCGCTTTCGGCTCAGATGAAAATAAGAAGCAACCCGATGATGTGCGCATTGGTCTGGCGTTTGATTTGCCCTCGGCGCACCTCTCGGAGGCCGGTTCAGTATGCAGAAAGCTCGGGGCTTATGGCTACACGGAAGGATTCGTAGATTGCTCCATTCCACCTACCCTAGACACCTGGAGGACTTCTTCATCAAGACTCGTTCTGGTGTATGCAACCAGGAACTCGGTGGGAACGTGGGCTAGCCCCGAGAAGGGCTCGTAACGTAAACGCTTGGCGATGGCCCGCCGGTTGACCCCGCTCTTGTGCCGATCCTCCCTACTGAAAAAGGGGATAGGTAATCGTTGTCACCTCCTTCAATCCCTAGGAGCTGGCCAAAAGTCTTCAATTGGCTTTGGGTCATTGAGCATTCGGGAGCAAGGCCAAAAGGGGCGTTTCCCTGAGGACCATGGGTGGCCCTACTGAGTCAAAAGACCTGAGGTAGTCATCGAAATGTATAGATTTAGTGTTGATCGATATATAAGGTTCTTCCAGTCGACCAGCACAGAGCTATCGCGATAACGGGCTGTATGCTGCTCCTCCTGCCGGAAGAAACGAGATGGAACGCGCCTTTCTGACATCGCGATGCGTGGGCTCTATCCGCGGTTTGTCACTCGCATACTTATAATGCGATAATATAGACTACTGTTAAGAGAGTACTACGCTCGACTGCCTCTGTGTCAACCCCGCGGCGGAGCGAGTTACCCCACAATTGTCGCGAGATTCCGGGTTCGGCGCCTATACACACGCCTTCTCGTTCCGAATAACACTCGAGGTAAAACGTATAAGCACCGGGTGTCCTGTCCGTCGACTGACGCCACCGTTTCTGTGGTAACCTCTCCGGTGCACATCGAAAAAGGAATAGCTTGTAATTGTTTAGACCATCTCGATTCACACGAGAAGCTAACCACGCACAAGGATCTGCTCCCCATGCATTGTTTCCAAAATTTGCACGGCTTGGCGAAGTGGCTTTCTCTCTCAAATGGGCGCCAACGAGGAGCTGACGGGAATATTTAAGCCGCGCAGTATTCACACGGTGGCTATACTCGGTGCGAGGTGCATGGTATGATAGGCACAAATCGGTTCCTTATTGGACCCTAGGCTTGGGCCACGGCCAAGCCACACAATAACTGAAAAAGGCGGATCGCACAGCACGCTGTCTCTCTCGTCGTTCCCTCTGCCTCGACTTCCCTCCCTCTGGAGGATACTTCCTCTCTTTCCCTTCACTCACTCAACGTACGATGCAAGCGATGCCTACATTCCTTTATTCACTCGCTCTTTTTTCTCTCGTTCCCGCCATTTCAGCAAGTCCTCATCTCCTCGACAGGCCACACTCGCACTCTCCATCACATCAACAGCGTGCCGCTACTCCCGTCTTGCCCTCTGGATGGTCGTATACCAATTGCTACACAGATTCCGCCAGTGCTCGGCTGCTCTCCACCATGATTTATTCCAGCTCCTCTAACACCCAAGACAAATGCGTCGCTCAATGCAACTCTAAAGGCTACGTATACGCAGGTGTCGAATACGGCAAAGAATGCTGGTGTGGAAATGTTTTGAACAACCCCAAGGCTACCACGTCGTGCAACACAACGTGCCCAGGTTAGTCAGATTTTTACGCCACTTAATCTGTGCCTCGGTGTCTCACAATCTACCCCGCACCCAATAGGCGACTCCAAGCAGAAATGTGGGGCTGGCAACAAGATGGGTGTGTTCACCAAATCGACCGCAGGAGCGTCGACATCGGGGTGGAAAAGTCTCGGCTGCTATGCCGATCAGGCTGATAGAACACTCAAGGGAACCTCCTACACCAATACCGGGATGACTCCTGCGGTCTGCCAGTCAAAATGTTCGGCGGCGGGTTATTCCCTTGCAGGAATAGTGAGTGCCATCGCCAGAGGGGGGAGCTTGTCGACTCAACCGCTACCTGCCCTTGCTATAGGAACACGGAACGCAATGCTTCTGCAGTAATTCTTTGAGTAAGAACTCCAAGTCCTCTAGTTGTACCGTTAAATGTGGAGGAAATTCGTCCTTGGTATGTGGGGGTAGTTGGGCACTCAACGTCTACCAGAAATCTGGTTCGACGACAACGACAAAGACTACAACTACCACGACGAAGTCTGCAGCCACTACTACTCCGGCCAGCTCGAACGGCTCGTGGTATCGGACGAATGGCTCCAATTCCGGTAAACTTGTCATAGCCCACGTCATCTTTGGAAACACCTATGTGAGTTCACTCAAAAGCCGCGCTGGTGACGATAACAATGCTGAACAGTCCCATGTCTCAGTCCTACACGCCGCAGCGATGGATCGAGGAGATCAAGATGGCCTCGGCTCAAGGCATCGACGGATTCGCCCTCAATTTCGGATACGACTACTGGCAAGCCGACCAAATGCAATCCGCATATGACGCTGCTACCGCCTCTGGAACTGGCTTCAAGATGTTTTTCTCGCTCGATATGTCGGTCTTGCGTTGCGACGACGACGATACCATCCGGTCCTATATCAACAAGTTCAAGAACCACCCTGCGCAGCTCAAGGACGCGTCTGGCAACATGTGGATCACAACTTTCGACGGGGGTAACTGCAAGACGGACGCTCAGTGGAACAACGTCCTGCGGACCAATGGGGTTGGAATCAAGTTCGTTCCGGGTTTCTTCAATGACGAGACGTACACCAAGATGAAGGAATATTTCCCAAGTATCAATGGGGACTTCTGGGTGAGTATTCTGGCATCTTCCACATATTTTCCAACCGAACCAACTACCTTTATAGTGGGGTCCTGCTTGGCCCAAGTATAACAACGTAATCGACTGGTCCGAGGACAACTATCGTATTGAGAGAAGTGGGTTGACCCGACCCCAGGATGTCTACATGTCCAGTGTAGCACCCGCCTTCTATGTGGTCAGTGAATGATATGACCATAGTGGCGTTCTACCCTCGTAGTAACCTGGTATCCTTATAGCACTACGATGGGCGCAACAGGGTCTTGCGGTCGGACGATCATCTTTACGCTCGACGATGGGAGGACCTGGTCAGCCACCGTAACGTAGTGGACGCGTTGCAAATCGTTACCTGGAATGGTTCGTCCAGTCCCTTGCTCTAGGTCTGCTGTCACCGGGTTACTGAGGTTCACCATGACAGACTACGGAGAATCTACCTACATCGGTCCCATCAGGCAGGATATGCCGACCGGCACGACTTGGGTACCAGGATTCGACCACACCCCATTCCTCGAGATGACGGGATACTACGCATCGGCGTTCAAGACTGGCCAATACCCGACCATCACTTCCGACAAGGTATTCTTCTGGGGTCGCCCGCATTCCAAGTACGCAGTGGCGACCAATGATAGTGTTGGCAGGCCGGTGAACTGGGACTGGGTAAGTGCTAGCTGAGAGAGGGATCGTGCGGAGTTTGCATAGTTGACTGACCCGGTGACCTTTGCCCTTTGGTTTTAGACTGATGATCTCCTCTGGATCGTTCTGTTCTCCACCGGTTCGGGATCGCTCAAAGTTACGATGGGCTCGTCCTCCTCGACGTTCTCCGTCTCTGCGGGAGTCAACAAATTCACTCTCCCTTTGGCCCAAGCGTCCAGCGTAACTACCGTCCTGACTCGTAATGGTGCTACAGTTTTCAATTTCCAGAGTGACGCTGTTACCTACACCAGTGGCAACCCTTCCAAGTACAATTGGAACTACGCTGCCGCAGCTGGGCCATAAAGTTCCAAAGCTGTTTAGACATTTCGTTTCTTCTTGCGGCCTCCCATATTTCTTTTTTGGTCTTCTTGGGTTCCTCCTTCGTTTTCTTCGTTTCCTTTGTTGGGCAGCTTAACCTTGGTGGTATATTGTAATCATTCTAGGGATGTGGATTTGTACTACCTTTGTTGTAATGCCACATCCTTACTTTCTCGTATGCTTTGTTGAGGTAGTGCATTCCTCGCTGTCAGAGTGATGATAGTTCTGGATTAATCGAACAAACAGCTGACACGTGAGATCAGCCGAGCTTGCTTCCGCTCCATCAATCAGCAAGCGTCCCGTTCACTCAGCCAAGTTCGGGAACCTCGGTTGGGCATGATTTTCTCTTGACTGCAGAGTCTCAGGCACATTTTGCCAAAGCCTCTGGAAATGCAGCTGAATGACCTCAATACATTCAATTCACCGCACCCCGACGAACATCCTGCCCACGGAACCGATCCTGTCTCGAATACCTCCTTCGACTATGTCGATGCTCTTGCTCGTGACCGATGCTGATCCTGAGTAGCTTAAGAAGCATCCAATTGGGTTTACTCCCGAGAGGCTCAGGGGAGACGGGTATTCAGGGTCTTCGGCTTCGGGATCTCGGCGGGCACCCCGATAGGTGGAATATATATCCTTGACCCCCGATGACCGACCAGCTACCCCGGCCCCAATATCTTTGGGAACTTTGGTATGCTTCGATGCTGGGAGCTCTTCCCGTTGGTGGACGGTTTCGTAGGCTCTCAAGTCCTATCAGAATTGAGGCGGGGATAGCCAAACAAATCCCAGCCACACCGAACACCTCGTGTGGCTCGTCATAGCTGGCATAGATTGATAATACATAGCTTATCAAATACTATCCAGCTAGTGCACGAGCCAAGCCTATCATGGTTTATTATTACCCAGCATAATTTCAACCCTGCCTTGAATTTCGTCGAGGCCCTGCCTGCCCTGCCTGTTTCCCACTTCCCCGCACTTAAAACTGCGCTTTATTGATAGACCAATTAGATTGCTTTCCGTCTATGCCTCAACGATGCCCGAAAAGCGCTTCAAGACAACAAGTGGGATTCACGAGCGTTCTGAGTCCCGAAATGTATCCAGGATTACTGTTTTTGGGCTTGGTATTCATATTCCTTCCCCGATAAAGATCCTAACAATGCGCCATCGGTGCTATAAAAGCCATGTCAGAATGCTGGGTTTTGGAACAGCAGCGCAGAAACAGCTCTACCAGCCTTCGCTACATCTTCTATCTCGAAATCGTGATGCCTCTCAACTCACGGATCATCAGCTCTCTCGTTTTCGTTGCCGGCTTGGCCCACGTTGGATCCTGCACCGTTGGGTTGTGGGGCCAATGCGGGGGCAGCTCGTACAGCGGGGACACGACGTGCGAGAGTGGGTCCAAGTGCGTGGCTTTGAACGGTACGTGTTTTCCGCGTCTCCGCAACTCGGATAAGGCTGAAAAGGCGTATTACAGAGTGGTACAGCCAGTGCCAACCCTCTTCTGACGGGTCCTCTGACGGAGTCGCTCTTTGGGGTCAGTGCGGTGGAACGGACTATCACGGAGCTATCAACTGCTCTGCAGGGACTACATGCTCCTACGTCAACTGTGAGCTTTCCCTGTTTGAGCTTGAAACTTGATTTCCCTCTATACTGACGCGCTGTGGTGCGTAGATTGGTTCTGGCAGTGCCAACCCAGCGGCTCAGCGACAACGACTACCACCACCAGTAGCTCGTCCAAGACGACCACTACTTCGTGCGTCACTAGTACTTCATGTGACCTTCATCTCTAATCCCGGCTTTTTATCGAATTGCAGGAAGTCCTCGACCACAACCACAACCACCACTACAAGTGGTGGCTCTACTCCAACCGGCTGCAGCAAGTAAGTCCCTTGTTTGAGCTATCAGTTGACCAGCTGCATACTTACTCTCCTGGTTAGCTTCGTTCGTACATCTGGCCAGAAATTCACCCTCGGTGGAAGCACTTTCACTGTAGTCGGGACAAACGCGTACTGGCTCGCCCAGAAGACGCCCACCCAAGCTGACCTCGACAAGGCTTTCGCCGACATTGCCGCGACTGGAGCTACTACCGTCCGTACTTGGTAAGCACAGTTCATCGTCACTGACCATTGAGTTTTCCTGAAGTTCTCAACGTACGTTATTGCAGGGGATTCAACGAAGTGACCAGCGCTAGCGGGACCTACTACCAGAGTTGGTCCGGCTCCACCCCCACGATCAACTATGGTTCCAATGGTCTTCAAAAGTTCGATCAAGTCATCGCTTCGGCCAAAGCGTACGTACTCATTGCTTACTGCATGACATCAAGGAGCTGACCGATTTGCGACAGTCATGGTCTCAAGCTCATCGTCGCCCTCACCAATAACTGGCAAGATTATGGAGGAATGGACGTTTACGTCAAGCAAATCGCCAACTCGGACAACCACGATCTCTTCTATACCAATTCGAACGTCATCCAAGCTTTCAAGAACTACATCGCCGTCTGGGTCAACAGATACAAGAATGAGCCCACCATCCTCGCTTGGTACGATGCAGTCGATGATTTCCGCCCGCTGTTTTCTAATACATCATCGTCCGTCTGTTTCGTTTACAGGGAACTCGCCAACGAGCCCCGCTGCCACGGTACCACTGGTAAGAGAGAAAGGCTTCGAAACTTGAGAAATTTAGCTCAAAAATCACCTAGGCACCTGGACTGGAACCTGCACCACTTCGACTATCACCCAATGGGTCCAGGTAGGTCGATGATCTGCCCAGGGCGCACATCTGCCTGACTTGCGCCTCCTAGAACATCGGCTCTTACATCAAGGGTCTCGATTCCTGCCATCTCGGTAAGTCACAGACTACCTGCAACCAGGATAGTGGGATTTGACATGCTTTCGACCAAATAGTGGGCATCGGCGATGAAGGAATGGGCTTGAATGGCGATGGAACCTATCCTTACACGTGGGTCGATAAAAAATTCGTCAATCGCATCTGCTAACTGCGCGGAAACACGTTAACGATATTCCAGTGCCTACGAAGGTCTTGATTTCCCCACGAACCTGGCCATTTCCTCGATCGACTTTGGCACTGCCCATCTCTACCCTAGCCAATGTACGCTCTCTACCCTTTTGCCCTGCCATACCAAAAAGCGAGCATAATTAACCTGCTTGCAACGATCTCATAGGGGGGGCTACCAGCGACCCGGTCGGGTGGGGTTCGCAATGGATCACCAACCACTACACCGTCCAGAAGCAGCTCAACAAGCCCGTCATCCTTGAAGAATTCGGTGTTACCTCTAGCCAATATTCGACTTACCAGACTTGGCTCAGCACCGTTGTCAGCTCGGGCTTGGCCGGAGACCTCATTTGGTCAGTCACCTTATCGACCTTCTTTTAGGAAAAGGCGTGATCGCCAGACTAACCCGCATTCCCCTACCCTCACTAGGCAAGCTGGATCGACTCTCTCGGGTGGCCAGACCCCTCAAGACGGATATGCCATCTTCCCCAGGTGAGTCCCTGTGGCAATTGGCACGCTTTCATACTCTGACATCACCATCCTTTGTCAGCGACTCAACCTATCAACTCTTGACCCAACACGCTGCTGCTCTCAAGGCCCGTGGCTAGATTTTAACGTTTGGGTGGGAACAAGACCAAATTTATCTCCCAATGTCAGGCCCGAGAACAAATCAAAAGAGTGTTTTTTGCGATCATGCGCGCGTGTGTGGTTCTGGTATTGCCTTCGGCTCACTGCGTTCACCCGCTGCGGAACGCAGTTCCCTCCTCTAACTTCTACGAGGCAATAATGGACGTTGGTTATTAAACAACCGCAAAGGGTGAGTCCGAAGAAAGGTGCGTCGAGTTTGGGAGGCAGCGAACGGTCTCGACCGAGGTTCTACAAATATCCAATGCCTAGTTTCATGTTCTCTCTCCGCGGCTCTTCCATATCGACTCGTGGTTGGCTTCGAGCACCTATGACCAGGGGAAGGTAATATGATTGGGCAATGGGTTTTTGAGTAGGTAAGTTTAGGCGCCCGGACCTGGTGTGGTGCCTTTGACGGAAAAGCACCGATGTGTGCTGATGCGGCTATAGCAAGCGGATGCTGGAGCTCTTTTCCCGGGCCGGGTTGTGTTTCAAGACTTGGAGCCGACTCACGCACCCGCCTTTTCCGCAGTATCGACGTCCCTCTACCCGAGGATCCAGTGAAATCTCCGAACGTTCAGCCACTCCAATGCTTCTCATATAGACATCTCACGTCGGAAGCTTCCCGTGCAGTGCGAAAATTACGAAAACTTGGGTTCCACAAACCTAGAGCCTTCTGGGGACCTTTCGCGGCTCCACTCCCGAAGAGAGATTTCCGTTTCGGGATTTGTTGGGGCCCCCTTCGGCTTACTACTCCACACTCAAAATAAGCTTAAAATGCCTGCGGATGTGCGGCTGTGCCAACCAACCCCCTTCAGACGGTTCCGTTTTCGGCTCAGATGAAAATGAGAAGCAGCCCGATGATGCGCACCCCTTTTGGGTGGAGAGTACAGATCGATTTCCGAGCGGGTAGGCCGGAGGGACGTAATCAACCGGTAGTCAGAGCCTATTACATCACCGAGGTTTTGTCCTGCCCGCCTCGGCAGGCGACTGGTCGGCCGGCGACTCGGGGGAAAGCGCGAGAAGGGGGGTTTGACGATGAAATGAAGGAACGATGACGAAGACAGGTTTTTGCTTCTAATAATGGCGGGATTCCGTGTTGCCATCGTTGACGGTGATTGGTGGACAAGAGTCGAGGAGAGAGCTAGCTCGCAGAGGCTTGCGGCTATACTAGACCCATCAACGGGCGACTGACCGATGATCAGCTGGACCATATTTAGCGGGAGATTCAGTGTTCTCGTGTTTCATAATGCCGTCCACGGAGGGCGGGTTTGGCGGCATACTTTCGGCCTAGCCAAGAGAAGGTTGGCTACCGAGGCGGGGGGTAGCAGTCAAGACTCGAATGAGATGGCAAAAGAAAATGGCAGTCGACATTGCAATACTAGGATACAGTGGGCCGCCTGGGCGTACAAGGTGGGCTGGGGAACGGAGATAAGACACAGAGACAGGCGGCGACGCAGGTAGGAGAGATAGTGTACTATGGGCAGCGGCGAGCGGAAGCGGCAGGGGAATGCGGGGGGCCAGAGGAGGGGGTATATCGAAGGATGAGCAAGTGAGAGAGCAGGGTCCTCTAATTAGATCCCCAGTGGGCGAACGAGAACAAGTGGGAGACACAGCAAAAATGACGGGGGTGCAGAGCCCGTCTATATGCACAGCGAATGGATGTCGACGTGGCTATCTTGCCCGTTGCTGCTGCTGTTGCTGGTAGGCCATAATAGCTGCCGTGCAGTTGGGGCACTTCTCGTAGGACATGGCAGAGCATTTATCAATGACGGGTCCTGAGTGTGGGGGAATGAAAAGAGGAAGAGATGGGTCCCTTGGTCAGTTCAGGGTGCTCTCGTGCGTCGCGCGAGTCGCTTTGGCCTTCGAGGACCGAGCGACGGGACGGCAGTAAGAGAACTCAGGCTCACCCCATTCACGAGTGCAGTTTGGGTTGTAGCAGTTTGCCGGGTGCCGACAGGATTTGGTGCAGTTGCTCTGGTTGCAGTCTTTTATTGACACGGCTGCGGAAACCGGCGTCGTTGTTAGCTTCGAGCTCGGCACACCAGCGGCAGGGACAAGCAAATGAACGTACGAAAGAAGTTGACGACAAAGTGAGAGCAGCCACGGTAGTGTACACCTTCACTGTAGGGAGTCAAAGGAGTTTGTCAGCACAAGTGCCTCCAAGATGCGGGGGGGAGGTGGGGATTCGAGAGTGGACTAACGCGATTTGTTGGCACATTGTTGAAAGAGACTGGCGTTACGAGGCGTAGCGTAGGGGAGGTAGAGGTGTTGGGATATATGGGACGAGTAGAGAGAAGAAGGTTTGTGCGAAGGATGAGCTAGGCGAGGGAGGAGGGGGATGGATGGGTGTGTCCGGTGCAGAGGAGCTGGAGGAAGTTCCTTATATGCGGGGGAGAGATGGATGGAGGTCTAAGAGTGGGTAGCTTGGCTTTGTTTACCGATACAAACCCCTGGTACTGCACCGGGTTTTCCCTGTTTCGTCTTCTTCCCCCCTTCAGGCGTTCCCAACCGGTGAAGCGTCCAATCAACGATCGAACAAGTCACATGCCACATCCCTTGCAGAAAGTATCAGAACTTTTGAGGGCCTCATTGGTGCGTACCTGGCATGGTCGGTGTGGCTTTTCTGTTTCCAAATTCAGCCTGGAAAATCTGCCCTCTCTTCGCGCGCGAGAGGAAAACCGTCGCATCTCAGGACACGAGCGATAAGGCCTCTCTCTGCCCGCCATCACCCGACAACCTGGTCTTAGCTCTCGCTCCGGTACTCGGACCACATCCTTGGGAAAAATTAAAATGACGGTCATTCGGCCATGTGCGCCGCTTGGGTAGTTCCCTTAAACGATGCTCTGCTAGTGCAACGCCTCCGGAGACGGTCGCTTTCCCGGACTCGGGGAGTGCCCATTGGCGGGCCTGAAAGGTGGGCAACAACGTTATGCTTTGAGCCACAAAGTGCCCCGCGTCGCAAACTAGCCGACCCTGTCTTCCATA
>KN822969.1:263657-275422 GCA_000827465.1 Tulasnella calospora MUT 4182
TCTGGCTTCCAAAGAAAACGGTAAATGGAACCGCCGTCGTCGGGCGGCTTTTCGACGGGCGCGTAGTCTCACCCGTCTCATCGCCTCCACCGATGTCTGCGCCTTACGAATAGACTGTCAGCACACGGCGATTAGATATGGGCATACCCATATAGACCAAACTGAGCCTTGAGGGACCGCGATAATTTGTGTTGGGGCTCGAAATTTCGATCTCGACGGAACAAATCTAGCCCGCGTTAACTCCGCTTTTCGTCCCTCATCCCTCTGACGTTGTTATTCCAAAGGAGAGAGACTCGAAGCCAAAAAAGCCCTTCGCTATACATGAACACCTGGAGCACCGGCGAGAGCTCTCGACTCGCTGCTACCACCTCGTCCTCGTTATCCGCCACGTCAGCATCACCAAACGCAGCAGTAACAGGAACCGCAGACCCAGTCACTCGATCGCGAACCAACTTCTTCCTCTCCATCAGAGCGTCGTCTGTGCGGCCCCCACGCACCTCATCACGCCGTTACAGTCTAGGCTACGATCCGGACTCTGCATATGGAATAGACGCTCCCTTAACTGCCAACGAGGAAAGCCAGGGGCTTCTATCGGGTATTGCAAGCAGCAGCGGTGGCGGACCACCTCCCGGAGCTGGTGGTCGACTGTCCCCCAATCATGTAGCCATTACGCTCAATCCTGAACCCCCAAATTGGTACGCCAAGCTTTCTTCTTTCTTTTCCCCTCCGGCCGCTTTTCTTTCGCGGCCGGCCTACCGCTCCCAGGTGGCTTTTCATACGCACCTTCTCCGGGTACCCTCTTTCACTTCCCCCGCACATATGGCGAGCTTGTTATGAGAAGGGAAGCGAAATTTCTCATTCCGTGTACGACATAGGGTAGACATCTCTGAACAGGTGAACGGAATCCTCGGAAGAACGAAAACCAAAAGTGAGCATCGGGGCGACCCAAATCATCACGCTTGCGTCATTACTGATCGAAATTTTGGTTTATACTATTTGCCTTATTTCTTCCTCTTTGAACGAAACTAGTCGCGCAACTAGACAAGCTTCACGCTAAACACGTATTGCCTGGATTCGCAGACCGCAGTGCCGAAGAACGCGAAATCGAGACCTTGACCACCGACATCACTCGGGTTAGTCCCAAGATGTTTCTCCCCCTCCTCATCTAATGTCTCGCCCCTCCATCATAAACCTTGCTCACCCGCGCACTTTTTCCCTTTAATTCTCCATATTTTCGATCGTTAAACCCCGACCTACCGTTTCATTACTTCCCTCCTTATCTCGTTTTACGTCAAAAACACTCACATATCTCTTACCATCCTCCGAATCAACAGGACTTTCGGAAATGCCAGGCCCTGATACAACAGATCTCCCCAGGATCCTCATCGTCATCGTCTTCCGGAGGGGCAGGAGAATCTCACACCTTCCCTCCCTCATCCTCCTCCTCCGGACCACCTTCCCGACATCAGGTCCTCGCGGCTCAGAATGTGCAACGTGGTTTAGCGGCCAAAGTTCAGGATCTGAGTGGCGCGTTTAGGAAGAAGCAGCGTGTGTATATGCAAAGTGAGTCGTGTTGTGTTTTTTTTCTAATGTTTGGTTTCTCGTGCTTTGCCTCGACGCGCTTCTGATAGGCGTATATCGGAATCCGGGACTCGCAAGGGACCTCACTCTGCTCTGCCCTTTGCTCCCCTCCCTTCCCCCCTTATCCGCATTTCCACGTAGCCTTTCCCGAGGGTTGTCAATCAACCCTTTCATTGTAGCTATCCCCTTCCTCCGGATGATCGGGTCACTGTCGAGGATCGATACGGCTCCCTCGAGCCGACGTTCGGCCCACCACCCCTTGGTAACAGATCCGAGCGTCTGAGTCGGATCCCTTACCTGTGTACCATATCTCCTTTTCTTGCTACATTCTCGTTACTCGCTTCACTCCCTTCGCGAAACAACGCATGGGCACAAGTCTAACCCAGTCGTTCTTTCTTTCACCTTCGCCCTCGCCTCTTCGGCAATCTCCTTATAGCACTCCAGGGCCATGCCATCAAGAACCAAGACCTCCTCGTTGCGTCGGGCGCCATAACGCTCAAGGGTTCTGACAGCCTTACGGCTCTCCAGGAGGACGTAGAAGCGGTAAGTTCAGAATGCCAACAGCCACCACGTTTTACTTTCCTACCCTTTCCCCACCCACCCCGACCAGCTCGGAGGGACCCGTCTTACTGGTCGGATGCGCTGACGATTTTGGATCCCATCTTTTTTTTTTTCTTCCCCCTTGCTCGGGTTCGCTGCTGATTCGGCGTTTTTCGTTTTTGCCTACGGCACGCCATATTATGTCATTCGCCCTCCATCTTTTCTCAACCGATCGTTGGTTGAACTTTACAATCCTCTGGGTTCCTCCTTACCCCGCGATGGAAAAAAATAACGTCCCTGACCGCGATACACACACACACGCACATAGTCTCGTTCGCAGTTGAAGCAAAGGCAAACTCAACAGCAGCAGCAGCAGCAGCAGCAGCTGGCGGTCGTCAACGCAGAGCCAGACTTCCAGACCCGTTCACGAGAGATTACGGAAATCGCCAAATCGATCGCCTCGCTGGCCGAGGTCTTCAAGGATCTGTCGAACCTCGTCATCGACCAAGGGACGATTCTAGACTCGGTCGAGTACAACATCGAACAGACCGCGATACACGTGCAAGAGGCTGCGAAGGATCTGGACGTTGCAACAAAGTTCGTTTCTTTTTTCCCTGGCGTTTATCCCTTTGGTGGATTTTACTGAAGAGTGTTTGGGCTTTTCCCTTTTCAGGTACCAAAAGAACATTGGTCGACGGAAGTGCATCTTCCTCTTGCTCCTCATCATCGTGGGCCTCATACTGGTTCTAATATTCAAACCTCGGAGACATGGCGGAGGATCATCAAGCCCAGCACCAACGCCGTCAGCTCACGAATCGGAAGCCAGACTTCTGCGGTTTGCTATCAGAAGCTGATTCCACGCCACGGATCTTGGTGGCAAGCTTTTTTTTTCCCAAACGTATATGATACTGTATTCCTCTTTGCTCCTAATTTTATTCGTTCTGGTCCAAAATATATTTTATTGTTTTTTGGGGGATTAATAGATGTCCGGTGTTCTACTATGTAGGCAAGGGAATCAGAAGTTCAGGGAGGCTTTGCCTAACGCAAGCCCCGGAAAGATGGATACTAGAGACAACATATGGGAGATTGCATAGGAGAACCGTTTTTGGTGTTTATTAAAGAGATACAGATCTTCCCCACAAAGAAGATGCAGGACGAGCAGTCCATCGGGCAGGGGGGAGGGGGGGGAGGTAAGTGAAGGTCCGGTTCGCGAGAAAAGCGATCGCCGGACGGAACTCATCGATGCACCTTTCCTTCCACTTTTGTTCCGCCGATCCGCCCGCTCCTCTCATCAAGCCCGAGCAAGCGAGACTCTAGCGGCAGGGCTGTTGGAGCTGAGAACGTTATGGTTCGGAGGCGATCTTGGCCCTCTAGGCCCGTTGAGAACGACCGTTCGACGTCGATGCGGGGTCGTGGGGGCGGGAGTCCGCGAAGGTGGTGGTGGCGCCGGTACCGACTCCTCAGGCTCGTCATACACGACGTGCGATCCGGTTTGGGATTCGTACATCAATGAATCTCGAGATGGTTTGGATGCTGAGGTTCGATCGCTTTCATGGGAGTATTGGTGTGGGGCGGGGGTTTTTGAATATTGACGATCCACGTTCGTTTGCACTTGAGAGTAGTCGGCCTCGTAACCCGTTGCGCTTGGCTCTCTTGAATAAGGTTCAGCTGGCTGTGGAGGTTCCCGCCCTCTATCGGAGTAGTCCTGCTGATAGTGTTGTGTTCCCGGCACCTCCGAGTGTCTAGACCGAGCACGGTGCCTATCCTCGACCTCTCGAGGTGCTTCCGTATATCTTCTTGTCGCTTTTCTACGTATGTCTTGCAGTGTCGGGCCTGGACTTGGCTCTTCGAACGTGGTGACTTCACGTGGGGTAGACCGTACAGGGTCTATAAGTTGTTTGCTCCCTTCACGTTCGTAGCCTTGCGCGTATCCACCAACTCCGCGGAGTCCTCCCGATCCGTTGTAGGCGTAACTTTCCTCCGGAAGAGATTGGAGCGATGTACGCGGGTCTGATGGAGGATACACGCTCTGAGGCCTGCCATCCACCACTGATGAGGTCCGTTGCCGGTGTCTTGGTGCGGGAGAAGGTGAAGGGGATACGTCCGCTTCGGAAGAAGAAGAAAAGTCAAAACTTTCTCGGGACCGGGAATCTGATGGAGTATGGTAGATCGAGAGCCTGGCAATATCATGTCTCGAAGTAGGCCGAGCAGGAGAACCAATATGCGTTCGCTCGAGATGGCTTGTCATGCTCTCAACTCGTCGGCGAGTATTTGCACGGGAAACTTGCTGGTTAGTTTGCTGTGGATATTGCTGTTGTCCGTAAGCAGGCTGTGCCGCCGCTTGGTTTCGAGGATCGGGCTGAGCATAGTCGGAGTGACGACCAGTCCGTTGTGCTCGTAAATCGTATTCCTCCTGGCGTGGCCTGGCGTCGGGCTGCAAAGAATTCGTCCTCCTCCGGATTTCCTGATCTAGGGCTCGCTGATCCCATTGCTGTGAACGTAGCTGGTGTTCAGACGCACGAGTAGGGAGGTGATTCGGAGCTGAAGGGGCTGGAGGGACTGGCGGAGCGTTATAGTAAGGGATTCCAGAGTCGACTGTTTGCGATCGGTGATGATGTGCATACGGCTGAGGAGAGGGAGCTTGTCTCGCTGGGAAAGGCTGGTGATGGGACGGCGCATATCCTGCTGCAGGGTTCTGCCATGCGTTTGTCGAAGCGTACTGCCGTGCTCTCGGGTCCTCATAGGCTTCAGTGCCCCAAGTCCCAGTCTGGTGGGGTATTGGGGGAGGATGGGACGGGGGATAATGGGCGGGGCTTGCTGTGTGCCCATAATATGCGGGCTGGTCGTAGGACTGTGCTCGCTGATGAGAATGGCTGGGCGAGTTGTAGTATCGTTCGGTCGAAGGCGAAGGATACTGTGGCTGAGCGTCATTCCAGTGAGTTGGCGGGTGAACTGGTTGACGGTAAGGGTCATGGAGGGGAGGAGGAGCAGTATATGGCGGCATTTGAGGAGCAAGCCCGTACGGATCACCCCCATGTGACGCTCTATGGTCGTAGCCACGGGGGCTCGCGGACGTGTAATAATCTTGCGTATGCCCAGAGGTTGGTTGGTGGTAAGAGTTGGGTGCTGTTTGCGGTCCATAAGGGTCTGGTAAAGATGGTCAGCTGAGGCCAAACAACTCGTACTTTGTACGCGATAACTGACCGTAAGACGAAGACCGCCAAGCCGGATCCGCAGCAGGCCTGTCTTGGTAGTAAGAGCCTAAATTTTGGCCCGTGACATGTTGAGGCGAGTGTTGGTACTGGCCGTAGCTATGCGGGCGTTCCCTCAGAGGACTGATATGGGGACTGGGAGCGCGTCCCATTGGGGAAGGATCTCTCGACGGAGGCATAAGTTGTGGACTAGGTGTCCGGCTGTACATTGTTCCGCTTCCCGCAGAGTGACGGCCTCTCCCTCTTCGATCTTCTTGGCCGGGCACCATCAAACCACCTTTCAACGTTGGTTCGGGTTCGTTGGCTGGTTCGTCCTCGTCATCATCCTCTTCGTAAAGCAGCATGTCCTTGGTGCCAAACTCTGCAAACGACGGCAGGCCTTTCTCTGTAGGGACATGAGTCTTTCTAAGGGCGTCGGCTTTGGCTATCTCGAGCTCCGACGGTCCCTCGACCGGGCGACCTCTCGCTGGGGACGGTTCTTTAACAGGTTTCCTCTTCACTTCTACCTTCGGTCTAGCGTCTTTAGGTTCTTTCTTCGTTTTGGACCTGCTGAAGCGAAACATGGGGAGTACAGTATGAGATGCAGAGATGAGAAGAGAGTGTGTTGGAAGGTTGAACCAAACGGTGTTTGATCAGCCGCGGGAACAAACAGACCCAAAATCGCTGGCCTATTAGGTTTCATTCACAACTGTCTCCTTACTTTCGTTCTCTTCTGCGCTGCTTTTTGGGGTCATCCTTGAACATCCAAAGCCCATCCTAGACGCTTTCGTGCACTTCGAACCCTGGGCTTTGGTGACTGGATCACCTTCTCGTCCTTCCTTTCTTCGTCGCCAACTCCAATGTCGTTTCCACCTCCGTCACCCCAGCGATATCACTCAATCGACGTCCGTCCTTCAGGAGACTCGGACGAGGGTACGTCCCCTCAGACTACCTATCCCCCGGCCCATATACCCTCGGATCCCTTTGGCTCACAGACCGACCTTACTGGTCAAGCTGCTGCACGGTATCCCCCTGAGCGTCATCCTCATTTCGGTAACAGTGCATCCAGCATCGCACAGCGCTATCGAGCAAATGCGAGCGGCACTCAAACACCTATCGCCTCCGATGACAAGCATGCAGGAGGTTCATTCCAAAAGCTAGACGAGAAGAAGCATACCAAGAATCCCAGCACGCATATGAACCGACTGTCAAGTTTCGACATGCTTTCTGCAGCTGAGAACTTCGACACCCGGAATGCGTCTGAAGCGGTAAGCCGTTGTCCGACGTTGCTATCCTAGCCCCAACGTCTCACATCTGACCCTTCCATTCAGCACTTAAAATTTGCAGATGGGGATTTCGTGGTGCGTAAACTCTGCCGAGATTGAGGCGTTTCAGCCGCTAATGAGGCTCAACCGAAGACCACCCCAGTCGGTCGCGCCTACGCTGTAAGTCATCACTGCTCTCGGCCTCATCGCCAACGTAGCTGACGCATCTTCAGTATTTGCTAAACTTGTCGATAGGTTAGTTGCGCTTAAATCCTAGTGGCCCGCCGTTATGCTAACCGAGATGAACCTTCAGTCACTCGATGGATATTGTAAGTGCTCAGAAACCTTCTTCAGTCTCCATCGAGGCCTCATGATTCTTTATGCAGGTACATCATACCTATTGCTGCGTTGCGTACGTCCACCATAGAAGACAATCTTACCGCGTTCTTACCCCTCGTCACGTCTAGTTTGGATACCCGGAATTATTGGTCTTACCGCGGCCCCTAACGCCCACATATGGCATGTGAAGCTTGTTTGGTGGAGTATCTGGTTTACCGTTCTTTGGGTAGGCTGGTGGGCGGCGCTTGCTTTCGCTATGATCCTCCCAAAGATCCTCCGTTGGTCAGTCGGACTCCCTCCCACCAACAAATACAGGCTTTAATGCATTATAAATTAGGACTATTGGTCTCGCAGCTGTCTCGTCAAGGCATTACATCGGGTGGTTCGAGGCCTTGACCCGGTGAGTGATCCGGAGCATTCAGGCTGCTCAGCAAATTAAACGCACTCGTTGCTCGATAGTTATATCGCGCTCTACGCTTGGGCCCTTGCTTCTTGGATATCCTATCAACCCCTGATCAGGACCAAAATTACCGACACTGATGAGGCGCAATTCCCCGGCTCAGGCAAGGTCCTCAGTATCATCGCCCAGATATTTTTCGGTATCATGCTGTGTGCTGCCGCCCTACTGGCTGAGAAGTTCGCTATCCAGTTTATCGCTTGGAAATTCCACGAACGAAGTTATGCAGGCAAGTGCGCGACGCCGCGACAACGCTTAACATGCCCCTTAACAACCTACCTTCAACCACTTCTAGACCGCATCGAAGAGCAAAAAGTGAACATAAAGTCGCTCGTCATTTTGTACGCAAACTCCTCCGATCTCCCCGATCGATCGGACACCCTCAAGGATGGTGAATCAAGCAAAGGGCCTGCCATAAACCCCAAGAAAATCTTTAAGAACGTCTTAAAAGGCTTTAGAGGCGTAGCAGAAGGTGCAACGACCGCCTTCGGTAACGTTGCCAGCGAAATCACCGGCAGTTCCACGCTACAACCAAATTCACCGGAAGCCAAGGTCTACACTGCTCTCGCCAGTGCAAACAAGACTCGCCTCCTTGCACGGAGGCTGTTTTATTCTTTCCGACAAGAAGGAGCGACTGAGCTCACATTGGGTGACATCGCGCGATATTTCCCGAACCTCGAGCGGGCAAGAATGGCCTTTACGCTGTTCGATAAGGATGACAATGGTGATGCTACAAGGGAAGAGGTCGAGTTAGCCTGTTTGTGAGTGATCCCTGCCTCTGTACAGGATCAGAACTCATCCTGGACTGGACCGTTAGGGATGTTCATCGGGAACTTCTCAGTCTCTCAGCAAGTATGAAGGATATCGACTCTGCCGTCGGGCGTTTGGATAATATCCTCATGTCTCTTTATGTTATCGTGGCTGCCCTGATTATGGCGGTCTCCCTGGTACGAGCGTCTTTTCCACTAGCTTCGATTTGGCGACTGAATCATCATCTGACTAGGACGCTTCATTCACTAATCTTCTAACTGGAGCTGGCACTCTTATTCTTGGTAGGGAGGAATTATCGTTTCGCTGAACCTCTTCAGCTCACATATCTTATGTGTTCAGGTCTTTCTTGGCTCATTGGGGGCTCAGCTGCTGAAATCCTTTCGTGCGTGGTAAAAGATGTCTGGTCTCCGTCTTCCCAGTGCTCATCACGCTGCTTCCAGGAGCATCATCTTCTTATTTATTAAGCATCCATATGATATGTAAGTTCATTCAACTCCCAAACGAGCCACCTTTCTGACCATCATGCTCGCCGAAAAAAGCGGAGACAGTGTGGAAATCGAGTATGTCCCTTGCACGTAGGGTGCGCGAGTTCCCTAGCTCAACCACGATTACGACGCTACAGAAACGAAACTTTCACCGTAAAGGAAATTCGACTACTGTCCACAATCTTTATCGACAAGCATGGGTGCTTTACTCAAGCACCCCACTCCTCTCTCACCTCTCAGGTGCGCAGGATCCACCTTTGTCTGTGATTCTTTCGCTTCGCGGCAGGCTAAATATCCCAAACTTGCAGTTCATCCGGAACCATCGCCGCAGCGGACCCGAGAGCGAACCTTTCGAAATGGATGTAGCATACGACACCACTTTTGAGAAGATCGAGGAGCTACGCGCCAAGATGCTCGCGTTTGTGGAAAACCGACGACGTGACTTCCAGCCGGTCTTCGATATTTCCGTCCTAGGCAGGCACCTTCTCCCTCACTGCATTAAAGATACAACTAACAAGGCATTTAGACCTCCCCGGGCAGGAAAAGATGGTATTGAAGGCCGACATCAAATACAAGTCAAATAATCATCTCGGAGCGCTGAGAGGTCTGTCATTCGCACCCGCCTTCGGTTATGATATGCTAAACAACACAATGGTCGACAGCCAAGCGCCGTAATATGTGGATCTGTTGCTTAAAACAATCGATGACTGAAGTTGGTATATTTGGGCCGTCTGGCAATCCAAACGCGTACGTTGCCGTAGCTCCTTTCACATGCGTGATACTGACGTTCGCCACATTAGTGCCGCTGGTCCCACCAAGTATACTCTTGTACCATGGGAAGAAGTTAACCAAGGCAACAATCTTCCAGCCGAGTCCGGTGGAGGAACCATTCGGGAACCACTCATCCCAAAAACCGACTTCAATCTGTCCGACAAAAATGCCGCGCTCAGGGACTCTGCGGACGACATTTGGGGCGAAGGCTCGGAGCTTAACCTCACCAACCCCAAGCAGATCCCCACACGTCCAACCGTATTACCTTCCTCGAGTACAGGTGCTCGAAGTCAACCACGAGCCAACACGAGGGGACCAGCGGCGGAGGAATATGAGATGCGACCCGGTGGACCCGGCGGACCCCAGTAATAACCCTCATTCTTTTCCTTCTTCTTTTATTTCCTTTTCCCTAGCTTTCTTCCCCTTGGGCTCTACGCATTATCTTATTCACGAAGCAAATAACGTTCCTTGGCCGCTCGCGATCGCAGGCTGGCAGTGGAGTCGGATTATAATGCTCTGCTGTCGTGTGAGGCACGGCAACGAAACGCGAAACTGCAGAAAGTCTAAGCCCGGCGCCTGTCTTGGCACTTGACTGCTCAATCCTGACTGATTGAACTTAAAATATCATTGGCGAAAGTTGGAACCTGACACCCAAGCAAACGGAACGATGAAAGGACATAATAATATTACAACAAGGTAACCCAAACCCATATATCCACGACGATTAGAAGGCATAAGACCGAAATAGAATTCCACAAAATCACAACCGATCTGAACACGAGAGACTGAGGAAGCGGCAGTACCCAAGGACATTTTCACGTTCATGGCCCAGCCGCAGCAGCATAGTTCCAGTTGTAGGTGGAAGGGCTATTCGTGTATGTTACAACTCCCTGGACGCTGAAGACTTGGCTTCCATTGCGCGTCAACACGGCGGTAACGCTCGATGCTTGGGCGAGTCCAAGAGTGAACTTGTTGACCCCAGCAACGACGGAGAACGTGGAGGTGGAAGAACCCATCGTAACTTTAAGCGATCCAGATCCCGTGGAGAAGAGAACGATCCAGAGGTTATCGCTCGTCTGTAATGTTCCGGACTCCAGGTCAGCCAACCGTCCAGTCATGCAGAAACGTGTACCCACCCAATCCGAGTTAGTCGGTTTACCAATGCCATCGTTGCTCGCCCCAGCATTCTTGGAGTGCGGTCGACCCCAAAAGAATATCTTGTCGGAAGTGATGGTTGGATATTGGCCCGTCTTGAACGCCCACGCGTAGTATCCTGTCATCTGAAGGAATGGCGTGTGGTCGAATCCTGTGACCCAGGTCGTTCCAGATGGCATGTCCTTTCCGATAGGACCGATATAGGTAGACTCGCCATAGTCTGAACAACCAAGTCAGCAACGTGGTCGGGGATGGAGGGCAAATGCGAACTTACCGTTCCAGGTAACTATTTGCACAGCATCGACGAGAGCACGGTGGCTGAACAAGTCCTCCCAGCGGCGAGCATAGAGATGATCATCTGACCGCCAGATCGAGTTGCGTCCGCTGTAGTGCTGTAAAGATTCCAAGACCTTGAGCTTTAAAAATAAGGTGCGATTGGTCGTGAATGTACACGTACCACGAAGAAGAGAGGGGCAACGGTGGTCATATAGACATCCGGAGGGCGTGACAAACCGCTTCTCGAAATGCGATAGTCGTCCTCAGACCAGTCAAGCACGTTGTTACCCTTCGGCCAAGCACCGCCCCACTATTTAGATAGAACTGTCAGCGAACTGAGGAGAAGTCGTTCAGGGAGCAACCTCACCAAGAAATCCCCATTAATACTCGGGAACATATCTTTCATCTTGGTGTTGGTTTCATCGTTGAAGAAGGCAGGGACAAACTTGATATTAATCCCATTATTCCTCAACACGCTGTTCCACTGCGTATCCGTTCGGCAGTTACCCCCGTCGAAGGTCTGCACCCACATGTTTCCAGAGGAGTCCTTCAGCTGAGCAGCGTGGTTCTTGTACTTGACGATATTCGTGGTGATTATGTTGTTGTCGGAGCAGCTTAGAACCGTGAAATCCAACGAAAGGAGCATTTTGAAGCCAGTTCCAGACGAGACAGCAGCGTCGTAGGCAGAGTCCATTTGACCGGCTTGCCAGCTATCATACCCGAAATCGAGGGCGAATGCGTCGATTCCTTGAGCAGAGGCCATTTTGATTTCATCGATCCATTGTTGCTTAGTGTACGACTGGAACGGAAGAGTGGTAGGTAAGGTGTCACGTTCACTGCGAGTTTGGAACAGAAGAACTCACGTAGGTATTGCCAACGATAACGTGTGCAATAATAACCTTGCCGGTATTGGATCCATTTGTGCTATACCACA
>KN822969.1:283128-316794 GCA_000827465.1 Tulasnella calospora MUT 4182
ATCCGGATGCCAGAATCTTGCCATCGGGCGAGAAGCAGAGGGACGTAACGGAGCGATGGGACTCCATGACCAGTTCACCGACCGCGGCTCCGGTATAAGGATCCCAGAGCTGGATTTTCTGGCCATCGGATCCGGATGCCAGAATCTTGCTATCGGGCGAGAAGCAGAGGGACGTGACGGAGCGACTGTGATTCGTGAGCGGTTCACCGACCGCGGCTCCGGTATGGGAATCCCAGAGCTGGATTGCCCCGTCATTGGATCCGGATGCCAGAATCTTGCCATTGGGCGAGAGCAGGACGGAGTTGAACGAGTCGTCATGAGCAGTGAGTGATTCACCGACCGCTGCTCTAGTGTGAGGATCCCAGAGGCGAATCGTCTCGTCCATGGATCCGGACGCCAAAACCTTACCGTCGGGCGAGAAGCAGACGGAGTTGACCGCTGTTTTGTAAGACGTGAGTGGCTCGCCAACCGCCGCTCTGGTACGAGGATCCCAGAATCGGATTGTCCCGTCACGGGATCCAGATGCCAGAATGTTGCCATCAGGCGAGAAGCAGACGGATTTTACAAAGCCACTGTGGCCTGTGAGTGCTTCGCCGACTGCTGTCCGTGTTTGAGGATCCCAGAGCTGAACTGTCTCGTCATTGGAGCCGACCGCCAGAATCTTGCCATCGGGCGAGAAGCAGACGGAGTTGACCCAATAGATTTTACTTGTGACTAATTCACCGACCGCCGCTCCGGTCTGGGTGTCCCAGAGCCTAATTGTCCTGTCATTGGATCCTGATGCCAGAAGCTTGCCATCGGGCGAGAAGCAGAGGGACGTGACGGAGCCCCTGTGACTCGTGAGCGGTTCACCGACCGCGGCTCCGGTATGAGGATCCCAGAACCGAATAATTGTGTCATCAGATCCGGATGCCAGAATCGTTCCATCGGGCGAGAAGCAGACGGAGTTGAATGAGCCATCGTGCGCCGTGAGTGGTTCACAGACCGCCGCCCTGGTATGAGGATCCCAGAGACGAATGGTCTTGTCAACCGATCCGGATGCCAGAACCTTGCCATCGGGTGAAAAGCAGAGGGTCCTAACCGAGTTGCTGTGACCCATGATTGGTTCGCCCACTGCCATCCCTGTCTGTGGCTCCCATAGTTGGATTGTCCCGTCATTGGACCCGGATGCCACAATCCTGCCGTCCGGTGAAAATACCACTGTCATAACCTCGGAGCCTATTGGTCTTTCCCAGAGGCTTGCGGGCCAGTTTGGACTTTGGAGACCCCGCAAAGTTCGAACTTTTGCGTGTTTGCCGAAGAGACCGAACAATTCCGCCTTGACGGGACAGTGGGAAAGTGATGAGGCATAAACATGAAGCGGTCCAAATGAAATCGGCTCCCAGAATGTGGAGATGAACCGCTGCACATCACTCCACAGCATGGCAAGTGAGTTGTGCTCGAGTGCCTCACCGGGGCGTTGCTTTGGCCATCGCTTCAGTCCTTCAGAGAATCTTTAGAGTTTGAATCCAAGTTTCCAACTCACCAACAGCCATTGATATACACGGGTTGCCATGCCAATTGCCTCCGTTGTTGCTCCGACCAAGCTCATAACTTCCAGCCAGTACATAAGCTTCTCTTTGCTGAAGGTTTCAAAATTGGCTAGGTTTACGGTCGCATCGTCTGTGCCCATTTCCGCCAGCTTTGTGCCTTCCGTTAGGTGAATGGACCACGATCGGCAGGAGTATTGAACTGCCTTTGATACTTCTCGTTCCATGATGTCCTGGACCTCCGAACTAGGCTGGGAAATGTCAAACAGGTTACAAACATTCTCCTTCAGACCTCCCAGCATAATCTCCAAGCACAGGTTGGCCAGTTGCTGGTGGTACCGAATTGGATCAATGTAGTATGGTCGTTGCTCGCATCGGTTGTGGCTGGTCAAGAGGTCGCGAATGGATGTGTGCATTAGGTGCACTGGTTCAGCGGGCGATGAGATAGATAGAAGGGAGTTTAGGTCGGCGAGAATGTCCTCGCGCAGAAATTGGATGATGTCCTCTTGACTCGTTCCTTCGAACATCTCGTGTTTGCCGAACAGGCTGGCGATGACCTCGAGGGAGATAGGATATGGTGCCACGATGACGGTTCCCAATACCCTACACAGAAGGTCCCGCCTAGAGGGGTCCAACTTCACGCTATCAAAGGCTTTGGAGAGGATCTGGTGGTACAAGTCGTCAAGCCCGCTCCACATCGATGGGCGCTTCAACAACACTCGCAGCCGGTTCACCGGCGAGCCGTCACCAATATATGTGATCGCAGTGCGGGCCCACTGAAAGAGCCCTTGCGACATCTCCACGAGCTGGCGGACGTCTTTGGATAGCGGCCAATCTTCGGGAAGCTTGGAGTCGGAATCCCTGATTTGCTTGAACGCTTGTCGAATAAATCGCTCTAGGTCGTCAGACACATCGGATGCCGTTTCCAGGTCCTCTACGTGCCACTTTTTAGGCTCGAGTGTCCGAATGAGTGGAGCCTCTGGACGGCATGTGAGGAGAAACTTGACGTTGGCGGGGAGCGACTGGGAATGTTGATCGATGAGCCAGACGAAGTCGACGGCGTCCTTGGGATTATCGCATTCGTCGAGGGCGTCAATGACAATGAGGATAGGGTGACCTTGACCATTCATCTTCGACAAGGGAGCGACGACCAGGGCTTTAAACTGTTCTTCTAATCGTTGGTTCGCGATATCTTGGTTCTCGCGCACGCTGTCGAGGATTGCGTTCTTGACCTCCAGAACCAAGCTACTCCCGAGTTGCCTAGCGAGAGTACAGACAAAGCGCGTGTTGACCTTATTTTGACCACGACGGAAGTGGAATATTGCACACGAGGCTCGACATTTCCAGCCGTGGACCACAGTTGACGCGATGGTTGACTTCCCTCGCCCTGCCATTCCGCGGATCCATAGGACCCGGTCGGAAGTAGATGAATCCCTGATCCAATTGTCGATTTTCTTCAAAATCTGTACCCTGGTTCCCGGGAAGCAGACAACGTCCTCGATTGTATTCCCTTGTGCTCCATATTTCCCGTCTCCCAGGCGGTCCAGCAGTCGCCTTTTCTGTTCTTGGGCTTCGGCGTTTCCTGAGTCAGAAGGTTAGAGAAGCACGCGGTGATGAAATGGTCGGCCTTACTAAGCTCGATTGTCATGTTGCGGGTGTCAAGGCTTACAAGGAGCTAGTCACACCCAAATTTAGCCACATACTGCAAGAACGTCGCGCTACCTACTTGTAGTTCCTCCAACGCAGTTTGGATTGTTCCTTGATAAGCCTTTAATAACTCCGCATGGTCGCGGGAATGAAAAGCTTTGTCGAAGCGACCCAACGATTTCCATCGTGTGACTTTGTCGTGGGCATGGTGAAGTTCCCTAGGCCAGGTCTCAATGATCTCCCCTTGGAATGTAAACAATAACGTACTTGTGTAAAGCGGTGATGTGGTCTGCTATCAGCTCCCCATGATCGCCATTCGGCTGCTCCATCAAGTTTGCAAGGAGTTTAGACAGCTTGGCCGTTTGAGCTCCTAGGTCCACGGCCAGGCTGTCGTTCTTATCCATTGTCTACACTGGCTTCATCAGGATCTAAAACAGCGCCAATTCTGCCAGTAAAACCTGCCTGAATCGTTTCTACGAATGCTAGACCAACTTTGGCAGCGGCTGCAACGAAGCTCCCCGCGACTGGAATGGAGCCGGATGCAATTTCGACTGCCTTAAAGGCTTTTCTTGCAATGTTGAGAACTTCTCCTTGGACCGGGCCGCCCGATTCTTCGTCTTGGAAACCATGTGATAACGAGTTTCGAGTAGACGGCATCGGCGAAGGCGGCACTGCCGCGTACCCCTCGGGGTTTGATTTAGTATTGCTGAGCAGTGGACCCAACTGTTGAGCGCTGGGCGCGGTCAGTTGAACCTGTTCCTGGGGTGGTCCGAAGGCCCCTGAGCCGATTTCTCGTTAGACAGGAGATATAATCTCGGCTGATTCGTGAGCTATTTTGCTTGACTTACCCTTGCTTCGTTCAGAATCCATGCGTTCCTGCAAAACAATCTCTCGTCAGGTCAACAAACTCGGGCACTAGTTAGCCACATACACGCAGATCGTTCGCGGTTTGCGCCAGATCGTGTTGACAGGTTTGGAAGAGTAAAGTGCATCTGCTTGGGCGCTTGGATGCCATTAATCGTATAGTCTGGAAGATCTTCCAGTTTTTTATTCCTGATTTCGATGATGCGTCCTTCAATCGTGTATAGACGTCCTCCAGGACCCTGGTGAAGACTAGCTGAAACAGACTGGCTGATTAACAGAAGACCAAGCGTACTGGACATATTCCTTAATGATATCTTGGATGTCTTGCGGAATGACGTTCATATTTTGGGGGATTCCCGGAGGCGACTCGACTGTGTCTATCAAGCCCATTGCGGCTTCCTTCGATTCCAATGGCCACTCGGTGCCCTCGAAGAAGGTTAGAACTCCCTAATGACCCAATGTCTACGTACGAAGCACGCTTACTTTAATGACTTCTACTACAGCGTTTCTCAAGGAATTCATTTGCTTGACAAGTCCTTGTTCCAAAGCTCTACCGGCGGGCGGCTGAGGTGATCGACCAAAAGTGACTGGTGCTCTGGGAGATGGTCCCCTATTGATCAATGTCGATCCGTCGCGCATGACCATGGCTGAATATGGACGATGTTAGGATGGTACTTCGTCGGCAATGGCGGGATTGGATAAGGATCGATGGGAGATGGATTGTCACCCAACTGGCGTTACAATTGAGTTTGATAACGCCGGTCCATCTACGTCCCACGGTTGGTCTAATAATGCTCTTGAAGAGCAAGATGTCGGACACAAGTGATGTCATAGGTGCGGCGAAAATCCGATTCTTGGTACAAGTGTGATTTCGAGAATTCCCGGATTTGGTAAGGCCGTTGTTTGCTCTCGTTGCGTCATAGACGGCAACCGAGTCGAACTCCCGGATATCCCTTCTTCAAAAACTCTGCCGGTCGGATTGAATGCGTCCCAAAAATAAACATGATACGAGTCACTGAATCTGACATAATCGATCCGGAGGATGGATAGCGGGTTTTGAGCAGGTTCGGACACCATTCCATTCTATCCCCTCCCGGCCGCGGGAAATTTCATGATCACCATTTCCGTGACTCGAGCAATATAAACAAACACGCAAGATATCAGCTGCAGAGTTGATATTCGGACGGCCGAGAGTGGGATCGATGCTATCTGTTCAAGAGAATGCCAACGAGCTCGCGTGAACTGTCGATGATTTCTTCCCCGAAAGCTTTGCGCGAGGGTTCTTAACGCGCACCGCTGACGGCCTCTTCGCTTACGGTCATCTGATTGGTTGTGTGTGTAAGTGATCGGGGCAGCTGACTACACTAGCCGAACGCACCCGTAAAGATAGACCATTGCTTGGGCGGCCATGGCCATCACACAGCGCCGGGCGGCCATGGCCATCGCACTCACGTTTTTTAAGATCCCTTTTCGCCCGAACTTCGCTGCTTTCGATCTCAGCACGTAAGGGTTTGCCTACTTGAGAACTGCGGATGTCGTCGGCCCGGTCCGCGCGGCAGATAAGAAAACGCGAGATGGGATTGCCGCCAACTAGTCGAGTCCATTGGCTATATCCTGGTATAATCACATTTGAAGTCAAATAGGTGGGCTTTCAGGAGGGATGCAGGCAAAAGTCTTGGAGCGAGTTTGGTTAGCGACGCGTCTAAAGCGATCTTCGGCCGGTCTGGGCTCACAACCAAAGGCTATTCGGCACCAAAAGTATCTCGTAGAGCGGCGACGTCCCCTGTAATGATGAGTGCTTCTACGAAGGAAAGAAGACAGTTCGTCAGCCAAAACGGTTCCGCCGCTCACGGGACGAAAGCCTACGGTTTTCGTCATTAGCATAGACAATATAGTTGGGCGGCGTAGACCCATCTGGGTTGGTCCATTGGACAGTTATTTCTTGCGTAACTGGATCGTACATCCAAATGGCGCTCTCCGCCTCACTGTTAATGCCGGTGGTAGCAGTGAAGGCGTTGTTCTCGCCGCCTGCAGGAGTGGACCCAGCTGGAATCTGGGTTGTGCCATCAATGTAAGCATAGCTAAAGAGAAGGACACCATGCAACGAAAGTTAATCGAAAAGCTTTAGTTTGATCTATTTACGTATTGACTTACTCATAGCTTCCAGAACCCAAGCTTAAACTGGTGGAAGCGAAACCAATTGCTGCAGAGCCTGTGAGCGGCTTAACTGGGTCAGAAGCCGCAAATGTACATACAGCCGCTGAAAAGGGGATATTCAGAGCTGGGACCGTTGGCTGCCGTAAAGTCGAGCTGGGATGGTGAAAGGTCGCCTTGGGGATACGAGAACGACACTTCGAGAGCGCCAGCTTGTTCCTGTTGAAAAGTGCCGTATTCACCGAATCCATTCCAAGCCGGGCTGATAAATCCAACTGTGGTGTTGTCATCTACGTTCTGGACGAGGATGTTACATGTTCGTCTTAGATGCGACGAAGCCGACTATAAGCTGGGACGCTTAGACCCTCGTGGACGGAGAGACGTACGTCGTTCTCGGAGCCACGGATGGGCTCGGGCGAGGAGTAGGTGTGACGCGTACACCTAGGGCTCAAGCTGTGTAAGAAGCAAATCGAATGGGTTTCTGTCGTGCAACTCACCGGCGTGGCGGCGGAGCTTCGGCTTCAACGGCGGTAGGTTCATCTTAAACCGCTTGGCGGTAGTCATCCCGATTGTCGGAGAACCGGAGGACTTGGGTATAATCTTGAGATCTATTTGGCTGGGATCCGGGTTGATTGAGAAAGGGGCGGCCTCTGGAAGAAGGGCCCTGACCGTGGCCGCAGTGGCCAAAAGTATAGTGAGCCCGGAAAGACTTATTGAGCGCATACTCAGGTTTCGAAATATAGAGCAAGCAGAGAATTAATCGAGCCGACGGCAGCGGGGCGCAAGCTGCTTATCTGGGCTAGACATGAGAGACAACTTGCGTAAACGTCCAAGTACTTCTCGAAGCATCGTCACGGTCAGTTACCAAGTCGCTTCCTCAGCGTACACCTGGATACGCCAATTAAACCGCACGATCGCGGATCTCTGGGGTCCCCTCCACAGTATATTGAGTGCTTCCTGGACGCAAAAAGATTCCATTCTGTCGATCGCACCACGGCCTTGCGCTGAAAGTGCGGCAGCTAGCCATTTCCCCCAGCTTGCCAGCTCCTAGTGATTGAAGGAGGTGGCAAAGATTACCTATCCCCCTTTTTATTTCACAGATGGGCAGGAGAGTAGGGAGGATCGGCACAAGAGCGGGATCAACCGGCGGGCCATCGCCAAGCGGTTACGTTACGAGCCCTTTTCGGGACTACCCCACGTTCTCACCGAGTTCCTGGTTGCATATGCCAGAACGAGTCTTGATGAAGAAGTTCTCCAGGTGTCTAGGGTAGGTGGAATGGACCAATCCACGAATCCTTCCGTGTAGCTATAAAACCCCGAGCTTTCTGCATACTGAACCGGCCGCCGGCACGCTGTTCATGTGCTGGAGAGTTCGAGTGTGTCCTGTCAAGGAGATGGGGACTTACTGAAATGGCGGGAACGAGAGAAAAAAGAGCGTTGGAATAAAGAAATGCAGGGATTGCTTTATAGTACGTTAAGTGGATGAAGGGGCAAAGAGGAATATCCTCCGGGGCGACAAAAGTTGAAGGGGGGGGGACCACCAGGGATAACGCACGCTGCGATCAGCTTTTCCAGAGATTGTCTGTCGCTCTCCCAATCGGCTGTGGCATTTGGGACTATCTCAGGCGAGCCGATTCGCTCCTCCGAAATCCATGCTGGTAGTGGTGCCGAAAGCGAGGAAGAGCGAGAGGAGAAGAAATTTATCGTAGAGTACTTGCAACTCCGATTAAACGCGAGCGAGTACGATTTCGCACCGACATGCTTCACACTTGTTCCTTCCCATAGTTACTTGCTGTGTACAGAGTACCTGACAGTTCGCAACTCGACGTCTTTCGGCGGCTTGCTCGCGCATGATCAGCAAATATAGATTCTCATCTCGACTTGCGGGTGCGAGAAGGTCGCTGAATCCCAAGCCAAACAGTGGCCGCACAAATCAATCAAGAGAATCCAGGCCATTGCCTACAAGATGTCAAAAGGACCAGACTGCCAAGCGTCCTTTGAAGGTCGCATCCATCGGATAGTTCTCTCAATTGGGAAATTGGGACGAGAAACTACAGGTTTCATGTCAAATATCACGAATCGGCGCATGTGCATGTCCGGGATAGAATATTTGACAAGTGGGAAGGTGACGAGACGCCGAGATGGGATCGGCAGCGGTTAGAGCGAGGAGCGCCGCATCCGCTTTTGGACACTAGATATCTGGACCGAAAGTGCGAGCACCGTAGACGAAGGGCAAAAATCGTACAAACTCAAGTTCGCGAGCTTGAGCAGATGGGGGGTTGCTGTATTTGTCCAGGAGTATGTATGTATGTATTGAGCATCCGTGGGACCTAGTTAAAGATCGGATGTACTTGTTGAGAGCGGGACGCGTTTGCTTTCATTTGCTCCAGTCCACTCTCGAACCTCGCTTTCCGGCAACTCCGCCTGCTAATAGCTAGTGATTCAAATCGACCACACAAGAGGACGCAATCCATTGAAGACGAGTTTGGAAGGCCAATAAAGCACCAGACGTTGTACTACTTGCCTATTCCACCCTATCTCTCGTTTCAGTTTGCGAGTGCTTCAATTTCCAAGCATGGCAAATCGTCAACCAAAAGTCCGAATACGCGAACTTAAGAGGGATGGTGTCGACTTTATCCTGACGGGTGTAGACTTAGCGTACGCCTTGGTTATTTTGAGGTCTTGTTGTTGGGACCTTGACGAAACCGCCGGACTTGGCTCCCAGGTTTGCCAACTCTGTCAGACGGGTGATGATGGCAGACTTGCCCACTGTAGGTTCGTGGACGGAGCTGCAGAGAGTTGCCGACCGAATGCTTAACCGATTTATTGAACCTTGATAGCTATTGACTTGGTGGAAGTGGAAAGCAACACCACCGCACTTGCGGACGAGTTCATCGCACATCGCCTGGGTCTCATCCCGTTGATCAGTACCAAGTGTGATTCGCTCATGACTTATTCTAAAGTAAGCTCAGATTGCGCAGCGTTTGTCTACAGTGTCAATGAACTGAAGTAACACGCTGTAGGATTGCACTTGCGTATCCCATTGTCACAACTGCACCGTCGAGCTCACCTTGCGAATAGTATGCACACAAGCAGGAGAAACATTCAGCGTCACGTCACGCCACTTGGAAGTGCGAAAGGGGCCATGGGCTGCTGAGCAATCCGATATGCCACCGGAGTCTAATTTACTGGACCAACGGGATGAGAATTTTGGACACCCCGCTCCAGAGCGATATCGTAAGGACGTAAATGCGAAGCGTTCTGAACGTGCTATCTGACCATTCCCCGCTGTGGTAGCTGACGCGGAGCCAATACTGATCGCAAAAATGCGAAAGGGCCAGGAATTGAAATTGAGGTGCTACGCGAAAAAGGTGCGTTACAAGCGAGATGGCCGCTCCTGTCGGCCAAGTTGACGAGCATTTTCAATGATTTTCCAACAGAGAATCGCAAAAGAACATGCTAAATGGTCGCCTTGCTCCGCTGTCGGATTCGAATATGATCCGCACAACAAGCTCCGACACACGACGTATTGGTTTGAGGGCGATCCTCGTGACGAATGGCCTGTCAGCGAAAACGGGCGAGAAGAAGCGCCTCCACAGGACGATGAACCATTTGACTATAGTGCTGAGCCGGAGAAGTTTTACTATAGCGTCGAGACGGTTGGAAGCTTAACGCCAAAGGAAGTCGTTATGGAGGCGAGTCACTATTCAATAACTTAGCGCTTACCCCGTTGCTCATTTGCCTTCCGTTATCAGGGTATAAAAGGTCTAATATCCAAGCTTGGCCATCTCACATATACCTTGGACTCGATGGGTGGTGCGGGAGGAGCAGACGTGGACATGGATGGTGCAGCCCAGACGAACCCCGGCCAGATGAACGGAAATGCTCCATATCAATACAACGCAGGGAGTCCAAATGTCGTCAATGGCGGGGTGTCAAGTACCAGTCCAGCTGCGCCGGGCAACTGGGGAATGTCGCCGAGTGGTGGTAATTGGGGAGCACCATCTGGAGATTGGGGAGCAAACGGAGCTGGCGGTTGGTCGTTATGATAGGGTTACCGTCACTACGCTCTTCTTCATATCACGCATATTCGTCTGTCCCACTCTCGGCATCATTGGTCTCACTGATACTGCTCATGAACCGGTATCTGATACCGAAAATACATGATTGTGGTGGTTCTCGCTTCCACGCTGAACCCTGTTCGGATCGGTCCATTTGAGAGCCGTCCCTCCTTTAGCCACCATCACCTCAGAGGACAGCCAGCAATGGCACCGGCACCCGTACAAGATTCGTTTCCTGAACGAAGGACCAGTCGCCCAGCTCTCCAACTGAGTCTTTCTGGCATTGCGGTTTCCGCCCTCGTTTCTCTTTATGTCGTCATTAACCTGGCTGGAGGGGATTGGTTCGCTTTTCCGGGGCATTCAGCTCACCGAGTGCCAATCCACGCACAGAAAGTACTTTCGGAATGCGCAGGTCTGAAGGCAAAGCCAGGGGTGTCGGCTTCATTTACCCAAAGGGTGAAGTCGGATCGTTTTGAGGCAGCATCTGCTCCCCCGCAATTGATTCGGAACGCTACGATTTGGACAGGAAGGAAGGATGGCACACATGGTGAGTATATATAGTTTTCTTCTTCTTGGAAACCCTGCTAAATGGTCGCGCATGCTGTTGATCTCGTCGCTACACAGTTATCCGGGGTGACATTTTGCTGGAAGGCGGGTTGATCAAGGCCGTTGGGTCTGTACCGAAAAAGCTCCTAGCCAAATTCGGCGATGATCTAGTTCAAATGGACGTCAATGGAGCTTGGGTGACTCCCGGTGAGTATTCAAGTGGTTGAGCGGCTTGTCGTTGGGGCCTCACATCTTGGGGGGGGTTTCAGGGATTTTTGATCTACATTCACACCTCGGCGTCGGCTCTGTGCCTGAGCTCAGAGGTGCTTCCGACGTTAACTCCCTCAAGGGTATCGCACAGCCTTGGCTGAGGAGCTTGGATGGCATTAATGTCTTTGATAGTGCCTTGGCATTGTCTATCTCTGGAGGGGTAACTTCTTCGCTTATTTTCCCTGGTAGCGCAGATGCCATCGGTAAGCAAGACACTACCCTGGAGAGGTCAACTTTACTCACGAGTTTGGCTCTTAAGGTGGCCAGGCATACGTCATCAAACTTCGTCGAACCGAAGAAGGATCGCCGATGTCAATGGTGCTTGAACCGCCATTCTCTCTCAATAAGACATCTCCCACCGATCCCCCACATTGGCGACATATGAAGCATGCTACTGGAGAAAACCCTAGTCGGGTATATGATGGTAGGTTCTTCGTTCTGAGGGCTTCTAGTCCAGTGGTTCAAGGACCGACCTGTAGGCACACGGATGGACACGATGTGGGCTTTTCGGGAATCCTACAACGAAGCACGGAAAGTAATGACGGCTCAAGATGAATACTGTGCCAAAGCCGAAGCCGGCCTCTGGGAGGGTCTTGCAGCGGAGGTACCGAAAGATATCAAATGGGAGGCCTTGGTTGATGTGCTGAGGGGGAAAGTTAAAGTATGAGAACTCGAATTCAGATGGAACCAGCTACTGACATTATTCGCCAGTTGAACATTCACTCTTACTCCCCGAGTGATTGGGATGGCCTAGCTCGGGTGCGCGGACATCGCTGAAGATGAAGAATGCGATTCTGATCAATTTTCACTTAGCTTACCCATGAATTCAAGTTCCACATTGCCGCCATTCACCATGCCCATTCCTCCTATCTCGTTCCTCAACTGCTTGAGAAGTTCTACGGTGGCAAGCCGGCGGTGGCCATGTTCGCGACCAATGCAAGGCAAGCGGAGGTGAGCCTTCCCAATTCGAACATACAGCTAACTCGTCCTATACAGGTACAAACAGGAAGCCTACCGCGGATCTGAGTTCGCTCCTAAGCTTCTGAACGAAGGAGGATTCCGAGTGATCATGAAGGTTAGCGGATGCCTCATTCCCACCGGTTACCCAAGCTGAAACCAGCCCGACTGTATAGAGTGACCACCCCGTCCTGGATTCGAGATACCTCGTATGGGAAGCTCAACAAGCTCATCGTTACGGACTTCCTCTTAACAAAGCTCTGCAAGCCGTTACAACCACTCCTGCTGACGTTGCGGGCTTCGGCCACCGTCTCGGCTATGTTCAAACTGGATATGATGCGGATATCGTTGTTTGGGACTCTCGTCAGTGGGAATAGCTAATGCAGCACTTCCTGCCGATACTGAAGGAACTTTGCTAGATCCACTTTCGTTGGGCGCCACTCCCCAACAAGTGTATATCGACGGTATCCCGCAGATCGAAAAGCCTGTGAAGGTGCTCAAGCCTGAAGCGCTGCAGAAAGCTCCCAAGACTCCAGGCTGGGACAAAGAGGCCAGGGAGGCCGTTAAATACCGCGGCTTACCTCCTCTAAAGGGCAACAAGGCTGAGGAAGTCATTTTGTACAACGTCAAGAGCGCCTGGGAGCGTCAACCTAGCGGCCGCTTCATCGAGGTTCAAGCTGAACCTCAAGTCTCTAAGACTGGTCGTGTTCAATACGACAGTATCATGCACTTTGCAGACGGTCAACTTATCTGCTCGTCCTTCCGACCGGATCTTCTTTGCCTTCAACAAGGTCGTTTGCCTGACGTTCCAAGAATCGATTTGGAAGGTGGAACGGTTGGTCCTGGTTTGACGTCCTTCGGCGGATACCTCGGTGTGGTAGAGATTGACCAGGAGCCTTCTACCAATGATGGGTACTCCTACGGACCATTTGATAAGGAGTTTGCGGTCGTCGCGGACTTGAGTAGGGCTGTTGATGGGCTTTCGTTTGACGGGAGAGATATGCTGTAAGGGCTGGTTTCGGTTGATTATCTGCGCTTCATGAGCTCACCGCGAGCTGCCCTTAGCTTGGCATACCGTGCCGGTGTCACCAACTCGGTCGCCGCACCCAGGACCGGGACGATGTTCTCAGGACTGAGCGTGGCTTTGTGTAACGGTGCCAGCCATAGCCTCGAGAACGGTGCCATCATCAAAGACATCACCGCCGTTCACGTCGTTATTGGAGCATCGTACACAAAGAAACAGCCCAGCGTCAGCACTCAGATTGGTCTTCTTCGACAGATTCTCATGTCCAACGACGATTCCAAGGTCACGGGATGGTTCAAAGCAGTCGTGGAGGGGCAATTGCCGTTGATCGTTCATACTGAGGGCGCTGATATCATGGCTAAGCTGTTAGAGTTAAAGGCCGAAGTTGAGGCCACCACCCGCAGCACCATCCGAATGGCCTTCTTCGGTGCCACGGAGGCACATCTTTTGGCGAAACAACTTGCGGATGCTAGGGTCGGTGTTATTGTTTCTCGGTGAGCGCTTCCGATGCGGTGTTAAGTTCAGGTCATCAGAGACTCATGGCGCCTATTCACCTTCCAGAGCTCGATCATTCCCCTTGACCTGGGACGCCCGTCGAATGCTTCCCGGGCCCCCTCTTACATGGGATACGAATATTAGTGTCCTGCTGCGTCACGGTGTCACCGTCGGTGTCGGGATACTTGAGGGATGGGAGGCCAGGAATACGAGATTTGAAGTAGCCTGGGTGAGTATCTTTTGCCGGAGATTCTGTGATAATGCGACTCAAGACCTCGGTTGCGTTTGCATCTTAGGCCGCTCTTCAAGCTCCCGGAGACATCTCCAAAGAAGATGCACTTGCCCTTGCTAGCTCGAATCTTGAGAAGATTTTCGGCCTTCCTGGAAACGAAGATTTCGTTGCGTACAAGGGAGGTGATATGTTCGACTCGGAAAGCAAGGTCGTGGCAGTCATGTCGAAGCGCCGGGCCCAAACGGAGCTTTTTGCGTAATAACGCAAGTTCGATAGTCCGCGATCGAGGAATTCCAGAAGTGACCTATCACCTATTACCTATTTCATTGCTACATACTATGGCTCTATTATTACAAAATGTGACTAGTCTTGGTGGGATGATGTTAAGGATACAAAGGATGAATGACAGTCATGCAAGGAGAACAATCCATAAATAGTCGTCATAGACGTCAATCCAGAGTCAAGTCAAGAGCATTCTCCTTGCCCTTGAAAGTGGCAGAGACAGGTGTCTTCAGCGCGCTAACCTCGCTTTCCGGAACCGGATGATTCGATGACTGCTTGAGGCGAATACGCTTGAGGGGCGGCTGGTAGGCAAGTTCCTCGGATGCTGCGATCGCGCAATCCTCTTCTCGCCGGCGCTTTTGCACACCTCGAGCCTGGAGTCTCTTGGAGCGGCGCTCAACGTTCTCGCGAGGTGGGGATGCCTCTCTGGCAAGTTCATCCGGTTGGGCGATCGTTGGAAGTGGGGACGGTAATGGCGTCAACGGAGACAAATCTCCGCTTTGAGTTGGTGAAAAAAGTGAGGGCATAGCTTCCTGGGGAGTTTGAGGACTTTCAGCTTCGTACTTGGCGTGCAGATCGCTTAGGAGACCCCTGATCTTCTCCACCCTTGCTCTAGCCTTGTAATACCGCACGATTGCGTCTGTCCGTCTAGGACCCTCCACCCAGAGTGTAGCAATGAGGTCTCGTTCGGTTCTCCTCACGCGTTTAGAGGCTGAGCGCGCAGGTGTTTGGTCATCGACAAGGTCGCGGATGTTACGAACGGCGTTCTTCACTGAGACTTTGCCTAAGTCGTACTCTCGCCAGAGGAACGTGAAGACGGGCTTATTGGGGTACTTGTCTCGAGTAGGAAGCCGGACAGACGGAGTTGGGACCACAAGGCTGTCCTGGGATTTCAGGATCGCCGGCGGTAGGACTGGGGTGATTTCAGGGGTGGTAGAGATCGACCGACTGGGGTTAGGCGCCGCATGCGGGACCGAAATGGGGACAGAGGAGTCGGAAGACGACATAGACTCTGCGGAATGCAGTTATGAATACGTTGCGCTTTAAATGCCGGATGAGCATACCTGCTGGTGAGAAGCTTCGCATAGAGGAGTTCGATGAGGACAGTGAACTGCTCGAGTTAGAGGCCACTAGCCATTGACCAGACTGCTCAAGGCGCCAGCGGACTAAAACCCGGGATGAGATAAGATACGAATAAGCGTTAGTATATGCACGTACTCTTGTGGCGGTACTGTGGGTTGGCAGTCAAATAATAATGAGCCCAGGTATCGGACATGAGGGAAGGGCTACTTGACATCGTAGAGATCGCGCTGGAGGGGGGATGAGTACATACGGAACATCATCCGAGTGCCCGCTTATATGCTGATGGAAGGGTGGGCAAGGGGGGACAAAGAGGAGGCTGTTACACCGTTCCGACAAAGGGGTTCTTGTTAGAACGCGCTTCAGGCCCAAGCGCGTGTTTCTCCAGTCCTCCCACCACTTCCATCGATGGCAGCGAGGCACGTTCTCATTCTCATGCAATTATGCGAAGCAGTCGCGTGTACGCGGAGAGTTGCTGTCGATGGCAGGATGCTGTCTGTTTACACGGAGAAGCTGCGTTGAGGGTGGCGGCGGGCGGCGAGACGCGAGCAAGGGTCTTTGCTTACCAAACTTTCCCGAGGCCTTTTCGGGTTCAGACTGCAATCTTTCTTCTTCACGCTACCCCAGCTCAATGTCTGCGACGACCTCAGCAGCTTCAAATGTGACTCTACCATCTTCAACACCATCAAGTGTAGGGACTGTGACAGAATCTGGTCAAAAGTGCGTTTATGCATTTGCAGCTACCAGGAGTTCGTGGAATGACGTCGGCCGCCGCGGTCTCGAAAAAACACCAGTCCAGTCGTTGCCTTCCTCATAGGTCTCGCTATCATATTGTTCTCATCCATACTCAATGCAGGTGAGAGCGCAATCCCCCTGTAAACTAGGGTCAGCAGCTGAGGGGTTGGGTATCGTCAGGGGGCCTCAACCTCACGAAATTGGACCATGTTAGTGGATCGACCAACATAATATCGAACTTCTGAAGACAAACTTCTATCTTCAGCTACGAACGAGCGCTCTTCCAAAATCTGCAAGGAAGAAAGATTTTTTACGACCGCTATGGGTTCTCGGCATGGTATGTCTCATGCGGTTTGGGGCGACTGCGGCCTGGGGCTCACCGACTGATCCTCGTTGGTTTTGCAGATACTTTATATGTAGGATCATTTCTTCCTCACAACGAGATCCAAGCTCTGAAACGAATCCTATTCAACCAGCTTATCTCAACTAATTGGAAGCACGTTGGCATTAGAATACATGCGGGCCGGTGCGTTTTGCAGCAAGCTATCCTTTTCAAATAACCTGTCGTCTCATCATCCTGGTTGCGGTAATCCCAGAATATGTTGCCCCATTGGGTAGCACCTCATTGGTCTTCAACTTCATGTTTGCCTCGTTAATTGGAACACCGGTCACGAAATGGGATATTTATGTGAGCTGCGGGTCTGCACTCCCTTCATGGCTGCGCATTACAAGCTCATGCCTTCCGGAACTGAATGTCCTAGGGCACAGTCGTTGTCGTCGCAGGGGTGATTGGCATCGTTGCCTTCGGCTCGGTGAACTCGGGTCTGCATCCCGATACGGACCTCGACCGTCTAAAGACCATGTGGAGTCGTCCAGGATGGCTAGGATACTTCGTCCTCATGGCCTTGGGCATCATCATTGTTTACATCGGAACATCGCAATTGGACGCCATCTGGGTGGCTCGAGGAGATCTTCAGGCTTTGCCGACATCCCGGACCGCACCTCCGCCCGTCAAAGCCGATGCTGGTTGGTGGGCTTCGACCAAGGGCAAACTCGGCCAAGCCTTACATTGGACGAAAGAGAAATTGGACAACTGGACCGCCGCCAAAGACGATAAATACGTCGCTTGGATGCTTGGTATTGGATGGAGCTGTGTTGGTGGTGCCCTCGCTGGAGGTTGTTTGATCGTATGTTTACCTATCTGCCTCCAAGGCTCTTCCAATCTGACCACTTGCTTTAGTTTGCCAAAGCAATGTATGACCTTCGTCCCCTTTTGGATAGATTTGCAGCTAATCTCACACGCACCTTATAGTGTCAAGCTCGTGTCGGCATACATGAGCGGGCATGCGCCTGGTAGCCAAGTAAGATTATTCAACGTTCCCGGCTCTCGTTCACCTAGTTCATCTGTTTCCATTGTCAGTTTGCTTCCCCTGCCACGATCGTTACCATCATCCTGCTTGCTGCAACCGCGATCAGCCAAATTGTCGCACTCAATCGTGGTCTCAAGGTCTACGAGTCCACTCTGGTTGTACCAATGTTCTATGGCATTTACACCGCATCCGGCTTCCTAAACTCCCTCATCTTTAACGACGAGGTGGACGCATATAAGCCATGGGTACGTCCAGCCTTGCAGCCTTAGGTCAGCGAGGGAACCGGCATTGACTTGTGGGACCTTTCCGACATTGTAGACGTTGTTCTGCTTGTTCCTCTCCATCGTTGTGCTCATCTCAGGAGTGGTCCTTCTCACTCATAAGAAACCTGAACCCAAACCCGCGGCCAATCCAACGGGAACGGGAGACGATGCTCATTCCATGCGGACGCTTACCTCCCCTTCGAAGTCTCAAAAGGCTGGCCCTAGAGTCCTCGGCGAGGACCAGTCAAACTGGTCTATCGGAGCCGAGAGCGAGAGTGAAGCTGAAGGACCAAGCACACCGAAAAAGAAGGCCAACACACTCTCTGTCAGCCCTGCCGCAGCCCGATTAAGCCCCGTGCAAAGCCTTCGTGAAAGCGTGCGTGGAGTCGCCCGCCGTGTGTCGGAAGCATCTTCAATCGGCCTGGGATTGCAAGTGCAGAAGCACTCCGGAGAGGAAGGCAAGGGACTGATGGGTGGTAACGACGACGATGATGACGAATCGCCAGTGAGCCCAAGACCCGTGCGACAGGCCTGGCCGGAGAGGAATGCTTCGTCCTCGAGTTTAGAAACTCCATCACAGACCAAAAATCTGAGAACGAGGAGTGCATCCATACGATCAGATGACTTTGGAGAATGGGAAGATGGAAATAAATCACGACGCTAGACACCTTCGATTTTCTGGACTAGATTTCTTTATTTACGGCACTTCTGGCTTCGCTGCATCATTGGAGAACATATACCTTACGATCGGATCTGTTTTAATTATCACACTGTCGATACGGAGAATGTTCTGCGGAATAGAGTTGTTGATCAGATGCAGAACCGCAAGATGCCAAAATATAATTCAAGTGAAGAGACGGCTATCCAATTCCAATCCAAGACGTCCAAAACAAAGTCCGTGCAAATACCAAGTACACATGGAGGAGTGTCAAGTCCGAGTGGGGATACAAAATGTACAAGACGAAGCGAATGTTCAGCTTGGGTGCGCGCAACCCTCTTCGAATCATTTCTCATTCAAATGGATTGGTTCGGCCGGCCTAAGCATACATCGATCAGCGAGTTTCTGGTTTCGGCCGGGGCTGGCATAACGCACCTGATCCTCTCGCACGTTGCCTTCCCTGCAACCACAAATCCAATCTGTCCACCACCGCCCTCCTTTTGCTCGATCCTCTTCAAGCTCCTCTTGTATCGCCTGATCCCGCTGTTTAGCGTCTTGGACCCTCCGCCAATGTCCGGAAGCGGGCTCCGGCTCCATCCTTGGCATCGTCGGTTCCGGCAAATCCAATGGCCGGACTAAGGGCGGAGCCTGTTTCACGGACGTTCTCTTGGCAGCCGCGTTGGAAGGGGAACGGGAACGCTTCGGGGAACGTGGCACTTGGAGTAAAGACATCCCTTTGTCTACTCGCGGCGACGTTGCTGGTGACAGGTTCGTCGGTGTTGAGAGGAGTGGGATGTCGAGATCGGTCTTGGCGGCCTCGGGGTTCTTGAATGGGTCATCGGCGGAACCTGAAGTTGCGGTCGAGGAGGTCGAAGCTTCGCGGGAGATAAGGTGGTCCGGTGGAGTGAAAGGTTCGTCTTGTTCTTCTGAAGGTTTGGCTGGGATGACGCCAGATGGAGTTGAAAAGGGGTTTCGTGGGCCCGAAGTCACAGTTGATACCGAATCGGTCGTGACGATGGACGATTGTGACGGCCGAGTTGCGAGCCTTTTTTGGAAATTGGCTTTGGTGGGGGTGGCGTCCGGCGGCGTTCGTTTCGGATCCTTGGGACCCTCCAACTCGACGTCTTCGCTGTCTCGTGTTCTGGCAGCAGTCCATCCACCAGCTCGCGTAGCCGCACCATCGGGGATCGAAGGTATGGTCCCTATGCTGTCCGTTCGGCTATCCTTTTTTCTCGATGCAGGTTTCGATGAGCCGAAATTCGTCACGTAACCGGCCACATCCGATATGAGGGTGCTAGGCGTCCGCGCTGTCCTGGAGTCTCGAGCCGCTTTGCGTCTTTGTCTTTCGGCCTCTTCCCATCGTCGCAAGTTCTAGACGTACAACGCGTGCATGGGAGAGATTAAAATGTGTATGGGGGACATGCGAGGGAGAGCGTTTGTCAGCATAAAGCCCCGAAAATAGTAAAGGACGCGCAGCCTTTGGTCCCTTAGGAGGAATCCGAAGTCTCTCGCTCGGGGTCCGAACTCACCTCTTGAACTCTTCTGGTTTCCAACTCCTCGTCTTTCATGGGCGGATAGCTCTCCGTCGCTCCCCCAGGTGCAGCACCCGCTTCAGGAGGCTCCATTCCATCGACGCCCTCTTCTGCTGGAGAGCTGCTGCTTGATGCCGAGCCTCGTCGCTCGGCAGGGTCTATACCCTTGCCCTTCCACTTCCTCCTGCCACTGGGATCAACGGGAGAAGCTGATTCGTTGGGTAGCGTGCCGATGTCTGTTTCCTCTGCGAGAGGGGAGGGAGGCGCGGATTCGAGGGGCTGGTGACCCGAGTTGGAGTTCGCAGCGCCGTCGGTTCTTCGGATAGAGGGCAACTTGGCGATCAGAGTAGCCATGGTGGGGATGGGGGGGATGGGAGGATCGATAGTTAAGTAGTCAAATTGATCAAAGTTCTAATGTACAGCCTCTTGAGACTTTTGCTGCGCCTCGGTTGTCGTGAGGGATGGAGTGGAAAACGCCAGTCGAGACTGTGAGGCTGACGTTCCCAGGAGTCCCCACTTGAAAATCCGACAACTCAGGGGGTCATGATGCAATTCCGACAGGTACGAACCGTGCTCTCTGTATTGAAGGAACGCTGTTCAGATTGTAAATAATAAGTACTCGGAACATTGTAAAGGAGAAAGCGGAAAAGGACTCGGAACATTGTAAGAGGCTGAAAGAAAAAAAAAAGGGTTCGCTAACAATGCATGGGAGAGCAACGGTCCGAAAATCAAGGGCAGGAAAGAGTTCAACGAGGAATAAAGGAGGCAGTTCGTAAGATGCGACAGAGAGGACCAAAAACCAAGAGCAGATAGGTTTAGGACGACCCCAGAATATTGCCAATGCAAAGTGCGATGCTATAAGTGTTTGGAAAAAAGAAAAAAGGTAGTTGTATAGCGAGACAGCAGGACGACGAGAGAGAGGATAAGGAAAATGAGCGTTACGAAACCAATGATGGAGGAGAGGAAAGGGAAAACAGCCGCCCGGCGGGATGAGTCGTTTTGGCAAAGTGAATGGGGGGACAATCACGTTGTTTTGTGTTCTCCGCCCGACGAATTCGAGAGAATCCGAGGCGTAGCGCGGGTATCGTAAAACTGATCCAGCAGGCGGCTCAGAACCAATCCATCCGACCAATGTCTAGATTCTTTTCGTGGGTGCTCCTCTCCGGGAAGAAGACGAACCCCCATTCCCGGGGACAGTCGGTCGAGGTCCTGTTCGCATAACGAGCGTTTCTTCAGTGCTCCCGTTCTCCCTTGATTCGTTGTCGTATCCGTTGTCGGAAAACTCGTTTCGGAGGCCACTGGGTTGAGCGGCTGCGTGGAGCATCGGAGTGTTGCTGTTGAAATCTTTGTTGTTGCCGTATTCGTCGAGGTTGGCGCCAGAATAATTCCGGGGAGATGCTGGCTGACTTTGCCACGGAAGGGATAAGAGAGAGGTCCGAGCCTGCTCCCGCATCTGCATAATGTTTTGACGGAACTGCTCCTGCTCGCGCCAGTATTGAGCACGCTTCTCTCGCTCTTCGCCACGGTTACGCCTGTGAACGAAGTAGAGACCGCCAAGAATGCCACCCATAACTATTCGAGAAGACCCGGCGTGAGTCCAAGGTGCTCATAGGCAGGTCGGGAGAGGAAGTTGATACGTACGTCCAAGAATGCAAATAGCAACAACGACGTAGATGGCCACTGGAAGGTGCTTGGAAGCGTTCGGCTCAGCACCGCAGACGCCGTCCACCGTGCAGTTATCAGTGATGCATCTATTTCAACTGATTAGCCTGATTCGAGGAGGGTTGATAAAATCTTCTCACTGTTTGTCGGCGTTGCATGCTGCTCCAATATCCAATGTCTTCAAGCACTTGAGAGATTGAGCATCGCAATATAGACCATTCACGCAGTTGCCCCTAAGAGTAAGATGAAACACGTAGAAGGTATTAGAAATCCCGCGCTTCGAAATCGGGCAACGTCAGGAAGACCACTTACCGAGACACCACGTTAAAGTACTGATTCCCAGTTCCGGCCTCATATCCAATGTATGCCGTGTTCTCCACAACGCAGTCATTGCCCAGGGTCGCGTTGGCCCACCTGCGCAGTAATCCAACCGTCGTCAGTGCCTGGAGATGATCGAAGTAGACCAGCAGAACGTACATGCACGTGTAGTTCAAGCAGACGCTTCCATCATGGTTATTTGGTCCAGCCAACTCACTGGCGTTCGGTGGGGGTTCGCACTCATCTGATGTTACGAGAGATTGAGATCAGCGTTAGGCGCCAAGTGGGGGAGGGGGAGGGCGGCTTGAGTGGAAACGCCGGACGAAGACAAGGTACGCACCGTCACGGTTGAGCTGGCAGAGGCTACCCACGGGTAACAGATCCTGGCAGGCGTCCTCCTCATCAGGGCAGAACTGGTTCTTTGGGCATCGATCTGGGATGACGTGTGAGTATTGTCGGTATCTGTATGAGACGCGACGCGCAAAAAAAGAGGAGGTGAAGGAACGGGGAGATGAGGTGTTAGTGCCCGTTTTCTCCGAATCGCTTGGCAACGACGGGCTGCCAGCGCGCCAGCCACCACCGCGCGCAGTGAAGTACGCACCCGAATGGATATTCGTCCTTCCTGCAGCCTTTTTTGTGGCAGGTGTTGTCGGCGGCACAAAAGGTTGTCGCGGTGCAGTCGGATGAGAATTGCTTTGTGTCTGGACTGACCCTGTTGTTGGCCGTGCTGCAAGTGCCGCCTTCGGTAACCGTTCCTGCACTTGCCAAGGTCGATACCGAGGCGAGCCATGCCAGGCCGAGAGATAGAGAGAGGGGTAGCATTGTTGAGGTCTAAGGGGGGGAGGAAGGGAGACGGGTATGAAATACTACTGGTGCTGCTGCGGAAAAGCTGGTCGCTCGGAAGAGGGGATAAAAAAAGTGCTAAACGAGTGTCGTGGTGACGGGCTTGTAAGACCTGCAGCTGCCTTGATGGTAAGAGGTAGTGAGGGAGAAAGGAGAAGGTCTTGAGGAACCGGCGGATTAGAGACGGGGCTCAAGGGGGGAAGGAGATGGTCGAAACCGAGATGTCCTCTTTTTTCAGAGGGGTGACCGCAAGTCGAGGCTCGCACGCCCCGCCGCCCGAAGACACAAACACGCTGGCGACCACACACAAAGGCCCTCCCTTCCACCGAACAACAGACCGCCTTTCGCGTCATTATCACCCACAGAATGAATTTTTATTAACCTTTGGTGATCAACAGCATCCGGGACATACATGTAGCGCGTCGTGAACGAACACATCGCAGTCGCTGCAAAAATCCTTGGCGCACTTGGGGCACCGATACCGCCCCAAAGGACTAATCCCATCGGCAGCGGCAGCGTCCCCGGCGTCTCCTCCGTTTGCCGACGAATCCAAAGTTCTCAAGGGAAACGGCAGGCTGCAACCATGGCAAGCAAGCTGCGCAGGGACACCAGCAGGGTTCTCTTGCGTCATCGACATTCTAGAAATGGATCAATCACCAATTGCTCGTCATCGATTACCGCCGTCATTAGGGGAAACATAAAAACTTACACGGGCCGATAACCTTGAACTGGGAAAAGGTGGTGATAGCTTCTCGCCAAGTGCGGGGAGCTGACGATCATCAATCCGCATACGTCACAGTCGGTGGGCACGTCGCAGAGCTTCACTTTGCATCGCGGACAGATGAAGCCTTCGCTCTTGATTGTAGAGTGGCACGCGCACAAGCTCGGAGGCGATGTCTCTGGAAGACGTGAAGGGAAGCCCATGAGCATCAACTCGGCGGCTGACGACGCTGGCCCGGATCGGCCAGGGGCACCCGCAGGTGCAGCAAGTTGAGCAGGCGGTGGGATGAGTTCAAACAGTACGTCTTTGAAATGTCCTTCGTTCATGGCCACGGCGAACGTCCCTGCATGATCGTTAACCGAACCGCAATAGGCGCCAGGCAAATCGTAATTATAGCAACCACGTTCAATGGTTTGTGTGACATGACCGCCGGCAATTTCAAACTCACCGTTCGTCCTTTCGCACAACTCCCTACACACTTTCATCTCAGCCGCCAAAGCCACTATCGATATTCGGATCTTGTCCTTCACGCATCCTTCCAACGTGTCAAAGATGTTGTCCGGATCGCACGTTGTCAATGAACCGAAAATGATGACGATCTCCCTGGAGGCATGCGACGGGAGGTGGCTACAGATGGGAAACAAACGCGAATATAAGCAAATCTTGCTCAAACCGTGACGGGTGACGCGTCAAACCTCATGGTCCCCCGCGCCATTTCAACGGCATTTTGCAAGCTAGGTTCACCGGCGGGCATCAACTTGTCCCGGTCCGCAATGGACCGAAGCACCTCTTGAGGGTTCCCTAATTAAATAACCAAGCGCCCTTTCAGCCTACATCAGCCTCCCACAAAAGATGACACGCCACGAAGAGGGGGGAATCTTGGCGCCGGGACGCCCAAACGTGTTCACCCACGACAAAGCAGGCACGCACCTGACATCTCGCCAAGTCTTTCGCCGATCCCGTTCCGCATCCCGACGACCCCAATCTGACCCAACGGATTCTGGTCAAACCACTCCGAAATAAAAGCCCTAGCGTATTCCAAGCCCAAGTCGAACCGAGAAGGCCGCAAGTCCCGGTCGGTCATGGAGCGAGACAGGTCGAGCATGAGGACGAGGTGACGGATGATCGTTCGGCGGACGGCTTGCCCGGATTGCTGCAACCTCAAAAGGGGCAAACGTAAATGGACCAGATGGGAGGCAGTAAGTTTTTAGAGTTGGAGAAGGTAATTTTGGAAAAGGATTAAGCGAGCTCACTTTTTGCGCCGTGCACGAGCGATCGCCTCCTGGACCGAAAGCTCAAGGCTTCCCCCATCGTCTTCCCTCACTTGGTCCCATGTCCTACTGATCGAACCCTCCCATGCGTATCCCTATTGTGCATTAGATGTCAGCGGGTGCCGAGGTGGGTTGGCTACAAAAGACGACGGATATGGAGGAGTGGTCAAGAAAACAGTTTAAGGGACCACTGAGAAGAGAGGGGGGATCTTTAGGAGGAGACGATTTCAAAGTCCAGCCGAGAGTTTTAGTCTTCTTTGTGCGATATAGATATCCACCCCGCGCTCTGTATTTTTAACGACTCCCAGAATAGTGACTAAGCACGTTGGCGTCCGCACAGCAACGTCCAAAAAAAGACAATCGCGCTGCTCGGCTTCTCCAGCACCGCGCGTGGTACCAAATTTTAGTACCAACTCGGAGGAGGGTAGTACAGCGACGGCGACGCTGTAACTGGTGGCTTCCTCCGTTCACCACTACCGGCCCGCCAAGAACGAGAAGAGTTTAAGGGGGAATGGTTGTACGCTCGGCAAGCTCCGGGAAACGATGGGAAGGTTTCAAAATGAATGAGGCTAGTTGATCCAGCCCTAAATGTGGCATGACAGCATCCACAACTCGGGGATCGAGTGGCCACTTTGTGTCCGACAGACACCCCATCAACGACCTGAGGACCCGGACATCGTCCGGGAAAGCACCCCATTGGGCCACAAGAGAAGCGTCTTTAAAAAAAGTTCATGAGGAGCTTTGAATGGAATGAAGTGAAACGGCCGAGCGACCATGTGGTTCGGCAGACATCTCGTTCGAATTAGACGACCTTAGGTCGTTCATACCCGGCCGGAAACGCGTTCAAATTGAAGTACAAGCTTCATGAAATGAAATCCGGGAACGATTGTGGAATGAAATGGAGAGGGGTGACGCGGATAGAGAGAGAAGCTACTCACATCTCCACCCTTGCCTTTGGACTTCAAACGCGCCTCTGCGCCCTTCTTCCCGCCCGCAAGCCCTCCTCGTTTCCCTCCTCTCGACGAAGTACCTTGATCAAAGTCGTCTCCGGAACCAACGGAATCGTGTTCCTCAGCCGAGAAGTCGTCCTCTTCCGCATCCGGATCAATGTAAGCGTCTCGATCCTTCGCCGGCATTCAAATTTACGAAAGAATATTGCGGCTTTGGTCTTGTTTACGGATTCGCCAAATTGAAATTCGCGCTTTTTTGCTTTAGTAAAAATAACGGTAAGAGGAACCGAGTTTGAGGTCGTTCAGGTTGGGCGAGTGGTTGCTGGGCGTCTCGGAGAAACACACCGAACCCCATGGTAAATGTGGGAAAAGGTCGATGTTTTGTTTTTCGAAGCTTGTTTTCCTTCTCGCCATCAAGGAGTTGCTGTCACTCAAGCCCATCATCCCTGTGAGCTGTTGCCACCACTCGGGATGCTTTCCTCCCATGCCGGGGCTCGGAATTGCCATACGCAGAGGGCGCGTCCGGGCATTTCCAGGCTAGCCCTACAGGAAACAAGTAGAGTCAAGGGGCAAAAGGAAACCCGAACAGCAGCGTCGTAAACAGCGCGGATATCTGATCCCCTGTCTCTGATGAGGAAGCCACCGATATCAAAAGTAAATTTTCGGCATCTGTAGTGCATTGCTCCCAACTGCGGAATTAAACACAACGTGCAGTTAATTCCTTCGTCCACGTGCGGCTCACGTTTTGATCAAACGAGGATGAGTCGCCGGCAGAGGGGCCTTCGGGATCAGCTTCTTTGGTCGTCAGGTCACAAACCCCTTGGCGTGGTCGACCCTTCAACCATGCCCTGGCTAGAAGACACTCTCTAAATTTGAGAAGAGCGTCAGTTGACCTACCTTTCAATGGGAGGCTTATGTGCCTCAATACTCGAGGACATTCAGTCGACCAGTTTAGGAAAAGCAGCCAGGGGGTGGCCCAGAACCCAAGGAACGGGCACTGCGGCTGAGGGCGATGACAGATGTTTGAGGTCGACCTGTTCGGCTTTCAAGATCTTCGTCTTGGACCTTTTTTTTCAGTGAGACGCCATTCTGAAGAGGTATAAAACCTAGTTAAGATGAGGACGACGAAAAGTATTCTCCATCGCACACTGTCCTCTTCACTTGTGCTCCCTTCCTCTCTTTGACACTTACCTACCCACCCTCACTTGTCGCCTTTACCCTCACACTCTCTTTACACCCACTCAGATGCTCTCCAAAGCAGCGATTGCCCTCGCGATCCTCGCTGGGTCCGCTTCGGCCTGCGTCACCACTAACTACGGCCAATGCGGAGGTTAGCTCTTCGTCTTGAGAGTGTTGAGGCGACCATTAACTGACAGAATCGCAAACCCTAGGTTCTGGTTATACTGGTTGCACCGAATGCCCGTCCGGCTACTCTTGTACCGTCTCGTCGCAGTGGTACAGCCAATGCATACCTGGCACTGGCACCACGACTACCACTACCACCACCACCACCACCACCACCACCACCAAGACCTCGACTACCACCACCACCAGCTCTACTCCGAGTTCCTCGGCTGTAACTGGGTATGTCTCTCTCACCTTCTAGCATCATCGCAGACACTGATCGCAAAATCTTTTAGCTTCGTCAAGACCTCTGGCCAGAAGTTCACCGTCAACGGCGGTACCTACTACCTCGTCGGCGAGAACGCTTGGTGGTTCTTCACCCTCGCTTCGACTGCCGATATGGACAAGGCCTTCGCCGACATTGCTGCCACTGGCGCGACTACCGTCCGTACCTGGTAAGCATTATCCCCCTGGCCATACCCTCGACCTGCCCTAACATAAGCCTCGTATCCTTTAGGGGCTTCAACGAAGTCGTCGGCTCCTGCCCAAGCGGAAACACCGTTTGCTTCCAGACCTGGTCCGGCTCTACTCCGACCATCCAAACATCCGCTTTGACCAAGTTCGACCAGATCGTCGCTTCTGCCAAGTCGTACGTCAACCTTCTCCCATCTCTTTACAAGTGGGCTCGCTGACCTGACATGGCTCGAAACAGACACGGTCTCCGCTTGATCGTCCCGCTCACCAACAACTGGTCCGACTTTGGTGGCATGGACGTCTACGTCAAGCAAATCCTCAACTCGAACAACCACGACTACTTCTACAGCAACACTCAAGTAGTCACCGCTTTCAAGAACTACGTCAACACCTTCGTTACCCGCTATAAGAACGAGCCCGGTATCCTTGCTTGGGAGCTTGCCAATGAGCCCCGCTGCATCGGAAGCACTGGCACCATGTCCGGCACTTGCACCAAGGCCACCATCACCTCTTGGATCACCACCATGAGCGCTTACATCAAGAGCATCGACACGAACCACCTTGGTGAGCCTTTTCAACGTCCTAATTACCTTAATTATCATCGTGGACTTACTCGACGACAATCCGTGTTCAGTCGCTATCGGTGATGAGGGTTTCGGTCTCTCTGGCGGCGACAGCAATGCTGCATACGGCTACACTTCCGGCTTGGACTTCGCTAACAACCTCGCCATTTCCACCGTCGACTTCGGCACCGTCCACCTTTACCCCATTCCATGGAGCGCCTCCGATTCTACCAACTGGGGCAGCGCTTGGATCACCAACCACGCCACCATCCAGAAGTCCGTCAACAAGCCTACCATTCTCGAGGTGAGACGATCGTCGATAAAATATCGATGGGTTTGCTAATCAAATGTTATCTCGATAGGAATACGGCGTTGTCGGCTCCACCAGCAGCCAGGTCTCCGTCTACACCAGCTGGTTGAACACGGTCGTTTCTTCAGGCATGACCGGTTCCTTGATCTGGCAAGCCGGCTCGAACAGCCTTCCGAGCGGTCAGACCACGCCCTCTCAGGACGGTTACGGAGTATACCCAGGGTATGTCCGCTTCTCATTTGTTATGACGCCATAGAAGGGTTTGCTGATCTGAATTTCCGGTTCTTTAGCGATGGCGTCTACCAACTCATCACCTCTCACAACGCCGCGATCAAGGCTCGTGGCTAAGCACACTACGTGGTCTTAACTCTTCGTTTTCGCTGTCTTGGATCCCTTTGTTCGTTTCTTGTTCATATCTATGTGTTTGGGCGTGGTTTTGCAACCACTCTGGTCACTGTCGCTCTCTCCCTGGTTTGTCACAGAAAACGGCCAAACTCTGGCGTTGGCAACAATCTCACTCGCTATTCTCTCATATTGCCGAATGTTCTGTTTTTAGTAATTTTCCTGTACCTTCCCATGTTGCAAATTACTTATTCCATTTTCGATTCGTCTTTTCTGGTTAAAGTGCCGAGGCCCCTTTTCTCACAGTTGAATTTCGGCCTCGGGTCCTATAGGCCCTGGTCCCCCGACGGATGCAGCGGAACGTATACGTGCCTCAAGTTTCACCCAGATTATAACGCTCCTATTAAAAATACCTTCAACCGGGCCATTAGACACCCAATCGGCATTTCGGCCGGTGATGTTGGGGAAGAGCTACCAACTGCAGCACCCGGCATTCGTCCGGTCATGTTCCGACTGGTTACCCCAGTGCCAAGTCGGATTGAGGCCCGCTTTCCACGAGCCGGTGGAAGGCTTAAATTTAGACCTTCTTACCTAAAGGTACCTTGGAAGGATCTACCGGTAATGTTGCTTGTGATTTCGACATGAGTGAGGTTGACTTAGTTCCTTCCTTAGTTCACGCTCAAGTCCGCAAGATGGATTAGAAATGAGGTTTGTCCACGAAAGACTGGACATTTGCTAGCTGGACAGTGTTTAGCGTTAGACCAGAGGCTCCTGTGGAAACGGACTTCGCAACCTTGAACAACGGCCGGAGATCATGACCTCAGCTTCTTCCCCGAAGTGATCCCTTGGAGCTCAGGAAGACCCAACAAAAGACCTCTTGGCGCTTCCGAAGAACATCCTAACCCCCCAAATTCTACACATATAACCGCGGATCGTCATGCTTGGCGGCGGACCGCTAGAGACACCATATCCCTCGCAACACGGAGCTACGCCCATTCCTTATCGCAAACATGCTCAAGACCGTCATTACTGTCGCTGCCCTCGCCAAATTGGGCTTCGCTGCTGTCCCGTTGTATGGACAGTGCGGAGGATTAAACTACACCGGTGACACCACTTGCGTTGCAGGTCAGTGCTTCGAGGCTTGTCACTTGTAAGAGACCAAGTGTCTGATGTATTGGAAACCAACCAGGAGCAACATGCGTCTATCAAAATGGTACGATGTAAATTGAAAAGAGAATCGGGGCAAACTTTTAACACTACCGTTTGCGATAGACTGGTACTGGCAGTGTCTCGCTGGGGCGGCAACGACGACGCCCACTACGTCGAAGACCTCGACCACTACAACCAAAACCTCAACTACTACAACGAATAGTCCAACCACTACGACCACAACCAAGACTAGCTCGACCTCCACGTGCGTTCCGCGATTCTCACCGCCTAACCAGAAACTCACCCTGAATCTACAGAAAAACCACCACCACCACTACCACAACTTCCGTCCCAGGTAGCTGCACTGGGTAGGTGCCTTGATTCGAGTCTTCCTTGATGGCATTTATGCTGAACCGTTGCCTCTAGCTTCGTTCGCACTTCCGGCCAGAAGTTCACTTTGAACGGAAGCACCTACACCGTCGTTGGATCCAATGCCTACTGGCTCGCTCAGTTCCCTGCTACCCAGGCTGATCTTGATAAGGCATTTGCTGATATCGCCGCGACCGGCGCCACTACGGTCCGCACATGGTCAGTTTCGCCCCGAACTTAGTCTTCCTTGATCGTTTGACTGACTCCCGTGGTTGTTGCTCAGGGGCTTCAATGAAGTCACCAGCGCTAGCGGTACTTACTACCAGAGTTGGTCCGGCTCAACCCCAACCATTAACACCGGTTCCAATGGTCTCGCCAAGTTCGATCAGGTCGTTGCATCCGCCAAATCGTAAGTACAGCCCGCTGTTCTTCTTGCACCCGAGGTCCTCACCAATGTCGTAGTCACGGCCTCAAACTCATCGTTGCTCTCACTAACAACTGGGCTGACTACGGTGGAATGGACGTCTATGTCAAGCAAATACTGGGTTCCTCCAACCACGATCTCTTCTACACCGACGCAAGCGTCATCCAAGCCTTCAAGAACTACATCGCGGTTTGGGTTGCAAGATACAAGAACGAGCCCACCATTCTGGCTTGGTACGTATCAGATCATCTGAAGCCCAAATGATGCGGTTTTCATGAGTGTTTGGTTCATTTTAGGGAACTTGCCAACGAGCCTCGCTGCAAGGGAAGCACCGGTAAGTGCTTTACCGCGCACGGAGGCTCCCTTTTTGAAGGAATCTAACACAAATTTTGGGAACAGGTACTTGGACCGGATCCTGCACTACCGCCACCATCACGCAATGGGCAAAGGTAGGCTTTAACTCCCTCGAACGTGGGGAATGCCCGCTTAACATTGTTACTGCAGACCATTAGTGCTTACATCAAAAGCATCGATTCCTGCCACCTCGGTAATTCTGTCTCCCCTCTCAAATCCTCACTACTCCGCTCACAATCTCGTGGCTTCCAGTTAGCATTGGTGACGAGGGCTTTGGTTTGAACGGAGACGGCACCTACCCATACACGTGAGCATCGAATCTACGACGCGGTGACCTTTCCGTTGCTAATGGGGACAAATACCTCAGTTACGCCGAGGGTCTCGACTTCCCAACCAATCTTGCCATTTCCACCGTCGACTTCGGCACTGCTCATCTTTACCCCTCCTCCTGTAAGCGTGAAGATTGATACCGGCTTGCAGCAATTTCCTGACATATTTCTTTGTCTACAGGGGGTCAGACTACCGACCCTGTTGGATGGGGCTCTGCCTGGATCACCAACCACGTCACCGTCCAGAAGTCGGTCAACAAGCCCGTCATTTTGGAAGAATATGGTGTTCCATCCAACCAATATGCTACTTACCAGACCTGGCTTAGCACTGTTGTTAGCTCTGGAATGGCTGGCGATCTCATCTGGTAAGACTTGAAACGTGTCTGATGCTAAGTGGCGCTCCATACAACTGTTCTGTCTCTAGGCAAGCCGGTTCTACGCTCTCAAACGGTCAGTCATGGAACGACGGTTACGCTATTTACCCAACGTGAGTGATCTACGAGAAGGGCCGTGAGTTCAGTTGCTGAATCTCTCCTTTTAGCGACCAAACATACCAACTCTTGACCCAGCATTCTGCCGCTCTCAAAGCGCGTGGATAGTTTTCTACGGTCAATTTGTATTACTCGTGCTTGGTTGTATCGTTGGTACTCCGGATCTTAAGCATATTGCATTCCAATCCCACCATACTGTTGACATTGAGATTATGCGCCACAACACCCCGCAAAGAAACGACAGCCTGACTCCGACTTAACCTGACGTCTGCTGCGTAAGGTACATGGATCGATTTCGTTACCCATCATTTCCTCCCCCCCCCCCCTCCGGTTTTCCGGTCAAAGTCTTGAGATAAAGCTGCAGAAGACCAACTCTGCCGCTAGGCACACCGCGTGTTCTTATTCCTCCCTTTTCTTGGCTCCGGGTTTCGGTTGCTTCGTTGATTTTTGGGACCCTTCTTATTGGGGGATACATAGTCTCGCTTTGCTTGTTTCGCTTTGTCCTTTGGTTTGAGCTTCGGTCCGTCTCCTTCCGCTGAAACTTGAGCTTGATCTTTACCCTCCAATCAAGGTGTTTATGGTCGGCTCGCGGCCCCTAAACTAACACGCCAATGTCAAATACCCCAAGCTGGGCCAATCGGGACTTTAACCGATGAGGCTCGGGATCGACCGGGAAGGCTGTCAATTGGGGTATCCGGCATTCGTCCGGCCAAGTGCCGTTTGGCGTGCTCAGTGCCGATCCCGATCGACGCACGTCATTCAGCTATCCACGGAAACACTCCAATTTGATCCTTCGTCTCTAGAGAGATCTCGATGTATCCGCCGGATTCACTGTTCTTGTCTGTTCACGTCACGATCAAGATTGGCCCCCTTCAATACCTTCATCCAACCGCACATGTACTATTTGATGCAATTAATCAGTAGATAAGATCTAGGACGGAGGCCAGCTCTTTTGTTGTGAGACGCTACTTATGTCATGTGGAAGACTTGTGAAACAGATTCTGTGACCTCGAGCGACATCGCAACCTCTGCTTCTTCGCCGAAGTGATGCCTTAGTACTCATGAATACCCAGCAGAGAATCCTCTTCAGGTCCCGAAAATCACCCAAATAGTCTGCACACTGGGTATATAAACATGGGTCAGCACACTTGGCGGGAGATTGGAATTTCGATCTCTTGTCGCTCATTACCGACTCATTTCATCGCGCAAAATGCTCAATACCGTCATAACTGTCGCGGCTCTTGCTAAATTGGGCTTCGCCGCTGTCCCGATGTGGGGACAATGCGGAGGCCTGACTTACACAGGCGATACCACATGCGTTGCAGGTCAGTGGTCACCGCTTCGGACAATCATGTGCTTACAGCATCGTGCAATCACCAGGAGCGACATGCGTCTATCAAAATGGTGCAGTTTAATTATAGTGAAAATACCCAAATTTGGTGGTGGACTCTGATAGTTAGTTGGTTGCGATAGACTGGTATTGGCAATGTCTTGCTTCGACGTCAGCCCCTTCATCCACCACGTCGAAGACCTCGACTACTACATCCAAAACCAGCTCAACCACTTCAACGAAGAGCTCAACAACCACAACCACAACCACAACAAAAACTAGTTCGACCACGACGTGGGTTACATGGTTGCCTATTATCTAGCCGGAAGCTTACCCTCAGGCTGGGCCACAGAAAGACGTCGTCGACCACCACCACCAGCAGTACATCCGTCCCATCTTCCTGCGCTGGGTAGGTGTATAAATTCAAATGATTGTCAAAGGTGCCCACGCTAATTACTCCTTCAAGTTTCGTTGGTATCTCCGGCCAGAAGTTCACTTTAAATGGAAACACATACACCGTCGTCGGATCTAACGCCTACTGGCTCGCTCAATTCCCAGCAAACCAGGCTGACCTTGACCAAGCGTTTGCTGACATTGCCGCAACGGGAGCTACCACGGTCCGCACGTTGTACGTTGATTTCGGGGGCTGAGTTTTTCCTCGCTCGCCCTGCTGATCTCACTGTCTTGCAGAGGTTTCAATGACGTAACCAGCCCCAGCGGCAC
>KN822970.1:16821-36906 GCA_000827465.1 Tulasnella calospora MUT 4182
ATCTGCCAATTATCGTCGCCGCAAAACACATTAGATTTTTACTAGTCTCAATCTTGTTTGAATGGAACCTTGCGAATAGACTTGGGAAATTCCCTCCGCGGGCCGAGCACAAGCGCCGTCTGACGTGTGTGGGGAGTCGCCGAGGCTTTGGCGTTGTTTGGTCCTCGGTCGATGTTGATATACTGCCAAAATTCGGTCCTCGCCTAGAACCGTATAATCCCAATTAGACCCGGCATTCAAAGCCGCAAAATCGTCAGCGTCGACGAGGACTGTCATAGAAAGGCATTTTACAGCCTTGAGTCCACTGTTTAGACTGGTATTCGCACTCGATCTTGAGGTACGTCGTTGCAATCGTTCGTGTCTCCATGACGCTGACAATCGTCTTCCCTACACGCCCGCCCGCCCCTATGTGGTCTGACCATACCTACGGCGGATATTTTATTGATGCACTGGCCCGCATCCAAAGTCGCTATTTTGGTCCTGCGAGCGTTGCAAGCAGACCCTCCAAGCCGCCCGCTAGTTCGCGCACTTTTCCGGGCAAATCACGGCCGAAGCACTCGAAAACCATCCCCTTGCCTGCCGCGACTAACCTTCCACACCCTCTCACTCATCTCTTCGACTCCTCTCGCTGGTCCATCCCTTTTGCCCCTGCTCCAGCGACCGATTTCAGTCTTGCCGTCAACAAGCTAGAAACGCCCCCATCTATTTCCAATTCCAATTTCAACCGACGCCCTGATGGAAAACCATCCGCAACCTGAGGAGGTCGAGTATGAGGGACTCCAGACGCAGAGTCTCGGTGTGAACATGCTTGCGGGTGCACTGGTGAGTGTTTCTTGCTGTATTCCTGGTCGTTGTCGAGTCGGTGGTGCCCTCCAAGGTGGACCCCACGCGGCCGCCGTCATTTCTTCCCGCCCGACGTGCGCTGATGTCTATTTCTCGTTCCCTTTCACTTAGGCTGGCATCTCAGAGCACGCTGTGATGTTTCCTGTCGACAGCATCAAGGTGAGCATCTTCAATCCGCCATCATCCTCCTCCTCAAACGCAGCAGGGTCCGGTAACCTGCCGGCATCCAATTCCCATCAGCCTCACCGCACGCCCCTTATCTATCTCACATCCCCTTATCGCTCTTTTATCTAACTTCTTATCTCTCACCTCCCCCTCCCCTCTTGTGGAAAATGTTTGCTTCTCACAGACTCGCATGCAAGTCTTTTCCGCTGCCTCGAGCGGGTCTAGCTACACGGGCGTGGTCAACGCTTTCTCGAGGATATCCTCGACAGAAGGTTTACGGACCCTTTGGCGCGGTGTCGCCTCTGTCATCATGGGTGCTGGCCCCGCCCATGCTGTGCATTTCGGCATGTACGAATTCGTGAAGGACCTCGCTGGAGGTAACCAGCAAGGTCACCATTTCTTCGCAACATGTATGCACCGTCGAGCACCATCCCCTCATCACCGTCTTTACTAAGCTATTCACCTTCTTCCGATCATACAGCTATTGCTGGTGCTGCGGCTACTACGGCTAACGACGCCCTGATGAATCCTTTTGATGGTGAGGAGCAGATGGAAATTACATCCAGGCAACTCTTGCTAACTCGCCCTATGCTCAGTCATCAAACAACGCATGCAAATTCGCGGCTCCACGCATACCTCTGTCTTGAGTTGCGCCCGGACCGTCTACAGAACCGAAGGCCTCGCCGCCTTCTACGTCTCATACCCAACTACCCTTTTAATGACCGTTCCTTTCACTGCTGTTCAATTCACCACCTACGAATATTTCAAGAAAGTCCTTAATCCTTCAAACACTTACTCACCAGTCACCCACGCCTTGGCAGGTGGTATCGCTGGTGGTTTGGCTGCTGCCAGCACCACTCCTCTAGACGTCGCCAAGACTCTCCTCCAAACCCGTGGAACGAGCACCGATCCACAAATCCGAAACGCCCGTGGCATGATGGATGCTTTCAAGATCATTTGGGCAAAGGATGGCCTGAGGGGCTTTTCAAGAGGTCTCACTCCTCGAGTGTTGACGCATATGCCTAGCAATGCTTTGTGCTGGCTATCGTACGAATTCTTTAGTGAGCGAGGAGTCGTTCTTGTTGCATCCCTGAGCTATACTGACGTACTATCCTCCATTCCAGAGGTTGCGATTGGCGAACGGTCATCGTGGACTGCTCTGTAATGATTTCTATTATTTATTTAATCATTTCTCGTGGTTGCTGTACTAGACTGGCGACCGTGTGTCCCGTGGCATTCAAGCCGGGATCACGCATACTACTCTCTCCGCTGAAATTGGCGTCAGTCCAGTAGCAAGGAGCTAGCAAACCAAGCTCTGCCTTTGTCCTGCCTGGTTGGTATTCAACGGGGTTTGTCATAAAAGGATATTTTTTCGCTGATTCTTTCACCAAGCGGGACCCGGTTCGAACTCCGTAGGTGTCGAGCCATGCCGGCAACACTAGTAGTGCTCGAGAACGGAAAGAAAGCAGCGTGCAGGTACTTATTGGCGATAGCCATTTTGAAAGTGAATATTGTCGATCTGGTGGCTCGGGGATCTCAATATTCTTACGCGAGCCACTTGGGTCCGCCATGAATCACATTCATGGTATTGCTGTTGGATGATGGAAGAGAGGTCCGGCCGTCACTTCCGGCAACTTGGGCTATTCGAAATGTGAGGAGATGAAAGTTCCTAAAAGGCTTTGACTGATTTCTTTGAGGGATGAAAATGCGCGGACTGAATAACGTGAAAGACGGTGCGAAACGGCCCCACCCCGAATAGGAAGCTGTGACGACATGGGAATGTCTTTCCCAGAGTAAATCTTTTAAAGGCGGCTTCGCTTCACTTCGATCAGGTCAGTGCTCAGGCCCTCAAGACGTCGACATTGAAATCTCCCTGTTATATCCGTACGCTCTTATTCTATCATCACCCCTTCCCTTCGTATTTCCTAGCACCTGCACGTGTTGGTCGGTCTAAGTAATTCATTCACCCCTACCCTAGTAATTACACTCGCACTGCTCTACGGCTCATCGCTCTCGAAACAGTCATGGTAAAGAAGGACCTGCTGCAACTTTGAAGCCTTGGCTATCGGCGGATACGATACTTTGTAGTACTGGCAAGATGTTACAGAGGTGAAACAGTGCTATCAAAAACTACCTATTAAGCCTTATTGCGGGCTGATTTTTCTGATGATCTCGGCCAAGGCTTCCAGATCTTGGGTGCTCAGCTGTCCGTTCGAGTTTTTGCTGGAAACTAACTGTCGCAGGATCTCAACAACTTGAGGTAGTTCTTCCAAGGGAAGAGGCGGAGGCGTGGGGTGCACTGGTTCTTCCTCTGGGATCTGAGGTGCAGGTAGAGGCCGCGGCTTTGAACCCGACGACTCATTTGACTGTCTGTCTGAGGCGGCTGTACTCGTTGAGTTCTGCCTTTCAGCCTGCCGTTGTGCTCCTCTCTCTTGAGACATGGCGCGAAACTGGGACTGTTTGTTTCGCAGACCTTGTAGTAGGTCGGTAATGATTTCGCGGACTTGGGGGAGGAACCGCTCCAGTGTTTCGGGTGTTGCGTCTTCCGCGAGACAAGTTTCGAGGACATTTCTCAGGTCTTCGGGAATGCCTCGCAGCTCCCTACAGTGGAGTGAAGCAGAATAAAACGGCAGATGAAGTGAGGGTCCGAACGCCAAACATAGAAACTCGAACTTGCCCCATATCGATATCAAAGGAAGCAAAAGCGGCAACACAGGCGTTGAAGTCGTCCCCAAGACGAACGTACACGTCGCTGACATCTTGCTCCGATGTCTTTTGGTTGCTCCAAGACGTTAGAGATTCCAGTAGATGCTTGATAGCCACGAGGAGACGGGTCACAGCAGACTCAACTCCTCTACGACTCGTTGATGACTTTGTATTGTCAGGAGGGGGAGCCTCATCGTCCCCATCGGCCGTCTCGACCTCTAGTCGGATATCGGACAGCGAGGGACGCATGGTGGGATCAAAGTTCCAACAATTACGAAGGGCTTGCTGTAAGGATGGCAGAAAGGACCCGGGTGCCATTTCCGTCTCCCAAGTCGAAAACCCCAGCTGGATGCGTTCCTCAGGCACAGGAGCTTCGCCTTGAAGCATAGATCTGATAATAGCCGAATCTGACTTGCATTTGGCATATGGCCATGTGTCCGCAATTATCTGGAAACACAAACATGCGGTTATCCGAACGGAGCGTAACGCGAGGGACGGCTGTACAAACTCACCTCAAATACCGTACATGCCCAGCCCCAAACATCGCTAGCCAAAGACTGTTTGGGCTCATTTTCAAGCAGAAGCTCAGGGCTCATGTATCGAGTTGACCCTTTAATAGATCGAGATGTAGTGAAGCCGGAAGGGATTTCGGGGTCTTGAACCAACGAAGCCAAGCCAAAATCGCACAGCACAGCGTCCAGCGCGTCTGTGACAAGCACGTTGCCCTGGTATGGATATCAGTCCGACTATTTATCTGTTATTGTGGTAGACCTTTACCGGTTTTACATCGCCGTGACATATCGGTGGGCTAAGGCTGTGCAGATATATCATGCCTCGAGTCATGCCTCGAACCTCGGTGCCCCAAGGAAGGAATTTTGAACGAACAAATCAAGGCATCAATATTCCAAAATGAAAAAAGGCACTATAGCAACCTGAACACTTACTAGATTCAGTCGGGCCGTAATCGTTGGATTTGCGTTCATAATGTGTTGCGCCACGTTCCCGTTGGCCATGAATGGTGAAATAAGTTGAGCGGTTGTGTGGTCGTCGCTGAGGTAGTAGCCAAGGAGTTCAAGAACATTATTGTGTTTTAGATTTGCCCATAATTTTAGCTCTCTTGCAAAGCGCTAACCCGTGCGATGAACGCTTATGCTGAACGAGTGGTAGGCTACTTAAGCTTACCAGAGCCAACCGGTCTGGAACTCCTACCGACCACAATTGTTTGACTGCGACCTTCCTTGGCGGTTGTGATTGAAGACCCATTTCTCCCACAAATACTCTTCCGTAACCACCATCCGCCACCTGCGCCCGATTGAGGGAAGTTAGGCAGCTGCAATCCACCCAAAGATGATCGAGCTCCTTAAGGGTCAATCGCTAGTGCATCCGACGTGGTCAGCTTCCAGCTAGGCGGCTAGTAGGAGCACTTTAACCAACGAGAACATCCTGATTTGTATGAGCGCTCATTACCGACCGCGACTTGCGCTTGTAAGCGGAATAGTTGAGATTTGGACCAGCCTGCGCGCGTCGCGCGGCGGACCACCATGGGAAACCGCGAGAGCGGCAAAACGCGAACCTAAGGACCATTCTGAAAGATATGGTCAGCGATTTCAGAATATGAAACTTCGGGTATAAGCTCGATGATGCAGAGGTTATGGAGTTACAATCCACCTTCACAGATCAACGTTACCTTCTCTCAGCCCGGCCGCCCAATACACCTCCTCTGATCGACATTCTCCGGAGCTGCATCAAGGAGTCGGTTATAAATGGAATTTTAGTTGGAAGACGTTAGAAACGGCATTCTGCCAGTCCCAAATGCCGAATGAAGAATTGTTTAATTCCCCCATGATAGCAATAATGCATGCTTGATGGGAACCCTCAAGACGTTATACACGGGCAACACAGTGCTAGACGCTACTAACCACGTTGAGGGATCTCCGGGGACGCCGAGATGAGCTACGGACTAGTGCATTCTGCGGGCACCGAGGTCGCAAAACCGCCTCAGCTCTTTCATGTCGCATGGCGGTTCTAGGCGCGCGGCACGACTGGGAAGACGATTTTGATACCTTACCCGGTATCCGAACACTTGAAAAGCTCCGTCAGACCCATCAGGAGTCGACTCGCCTACAGGAAGTAAAGAACGACTTGTTTCTGTTCTTAGGAGATGTCGTTGCTTTCTGACGCTCTCGTTGTATGCTAACAACGCGCCTACGGTCCTCAGGGTTGATATAGGTATGGTCAGGAAGACCACGGTGAGTTAATCTTGAGGGATTTCAGCGCACTCTCCTCATACTATTCGGGAGACTCTAGAACCTTTATTAGAGCGGCGCATTCTGATAACTTTTAGGGCGCCTCGACTCAAGCTAACGCTCTGCAATGGCGAGATTCCTTGGTGACATCCGACTTCGCCCTCGCAGACCCCCGGAGACGCCGAGAGAAGACCCTAGACGGCATTCCACCGGCTTACACGATACCGAAAGACCTCACCTGTCCCAATAGGGAGAGCTATTGGCGAAAGCAGTTTCCCGTTCCAAGGAGCGCCATTAGAAATGTGTTTCTAGCAATTTGCTCGGCATGTAAGCACTCGAGAGCCATAGATTCCGCCGAGCTCGAGGCTTGGCGCGGTCGGGAACCACAGAACCTCCCGTGCTCCGTTGACGTGGTTATACTCCTAGAGCTTTCGTCAACGTCGTCCCACTTAGAATGGCAAACGGCGCAGTTTATTTATTTTAACGTCTACTCGTACGATTTTCTGCGTTTGTGGCTGTCGAGATCAGCTCGCGTTCGTGCGGTGCACAGCCACTCGGGGTGCCGAACCTGACTGCGGGGGCCTCCCGGACTTCAAAAAGGCCCCACTTGCAAACCAGCAAGGCACCCTCATCAAATGCTCCCATCGCTTCTGGACCAAACCGTGCCCGACCTTCCACACCGAGCGACGCCATCCTACAACGTCGGAACCACCTACGGCTTTTTCCCGCCAGTACACCTGGTCTACGTTCACGGATTTCGTGGAGACCACACGTCCTTCCAGCGCTTCCCAACAGATTTGCATTATTCGCTAGAAGACAGGATTCCTTCTTTGACCTCCCATGTTTATCCGACTTATAAGTCCAGGAAGCCAATACAAGTGTCCGCCGAGAGGCTTATGACATGGCTGCAGACTTTGGAGCCTGGTTTTATCGTTCTGATCGGCCATTCTTTGGGTACGTTGAGCATGAAAAATAAATTATACTATAAATATGATTAACTTCTGGTATCTAGGAGGCTTTGTTGTGACCGAAGCAGCCTTGCAATACAGGCCGGAACAAGGGCGTAGTCAAGTCATCGGCCTCATAGCTATGGACGTCCCATACCTCGGTTTGCGGTCCCATTCAATTACATTTCAAATTCTGGCACTAACAAGCTCTTTGACAGGTGTTCATCCGCATGTCATAGTCTCAGGGATAGCATCTCTTCTCCCGGTGTCTGAAAAACCAGCAGCCAATGAAGACGACCTCAACGACAGCGACAAAATCAACATGGTCAATCCTTCGGACGTCTCCTCAGAAATTAGTGTCGATGTTCACATGTCATCTTCACCTTCACCTTCGCCTTCGCCTACACCCCCCCGTTCCGCCTCCCCGTCACCTTCGGGGAGGTCGTCCCCAAATCTCAAAGACATGAGCGCTTGGAAGTTGCCAGACTTGACCCCTGGTCCAACTCTCAAACAGAATGCGTACGTGAACTTCAAACCCTTCCTTCCGGTGGCGTTCTTGCTCACTCCCGACGTACCACGTGTAGGGCACACTTTTTCCGCAAACATTCCAGAGACCCCTTCAAAGCGATGTCTAACTGGCTAGTCTCGCACTGGGAACATGGATCTATGCTTCTCGACCCGTCAGAGTTGTGTTCTCGCTACGAAAGACTCGAAAGTTGGAAAGGAGGAGAATGGGTCAACTTTTACACTGAGACCGTGCCTGAGGAATACAAGCGGTCTAAGTCAAGGTCAAGATCGCGATCACGCTCCCCAAATCCAGATCAGCCCTCGACTCAGGAACGGAGTGGCGGAGTGACAAGCCATGAACCTGAGAAGAAGATTGTGAAAATTCACTTCCCGGAACCACGGCCATGCTCTCCCATACAGACTCCCCTGTCGACGGAGTCTGAAATCACGTTCGGCAGCACCGAAGGCGGCCTTTCCACATTCTGCACTCCCCAAAGCGACGTACCGACGATCAAGTTTCCCGAACCCGAGACATCGACTTCACCAAGTGCATCCCCAAGGCCGACGAAACCAGAGCCTCTTCCGGTCGACTTGGGTTCATCGCCTGTTTCTCGACCTGACGAAAAGTCTGAACGCCCAGCAACGGAACAGGAACCCGCCCCACCTTCCACTTCATCCGTACTTTCGCTTATCACTGCGCCAATCAAGGCTGCAGTGAATCCCAACGACTCTGGACGATCGCCGGACCCTGCATCGGACACTGCATCCATCAACTCTCAACCCGACTCGTTGTTCCCTCTGCCCCACCCTCCGCTCAACGACGAACAACAGAAGAAACACGACAAAGTCGTGAACAAGCTTGTCAAACAGCAAAAGAAAGAAGAAGCCCAGGCTGTTAAAGCTGCGGACAAAGAGGAAAAAGCTGTGGCCAAAGCAGAATCTAAAGCAGAAGAGAAGAAAGCGAAGGAGGAGCGCAATGTTTTGAAGAAACAAGCTACGGCTGATCAGAAAGAGGCCGCACTCGCAGCAAAAGAGGCCGCACTCGCAGCGAAAGAGGCCGCACTCGCAGCGAAAGAGGCCGCGCTCGCAGCGAAAGAAGAAGCCGAAAAGGATAAACCGTGTACACCTCGCCATTTCATCATAACACCACGGGATCGTGCGGCCTCGAGAACGCGTTGGGAGAAGGTGGCCGTAGCCGGAAGTCCTTCCGAGGTGGACGCACATTGCGGCATTTTCTTCCGGGAGAAGAATTGGGAGTATGATGGATTTGTTGAAAGAGTCGCCCAATGGGTTCAAGAGCTTTGTGAGAAGAAAGCGAAGGAGGCACTCGCATACTAAGTTTCAACCAAGTATTGCAAGGATGAGCTAGCGGGGAATATGCGGAAGGGAGCTTCATTTCTTGGAGCCACATCACCGCGGAATAGGTAGACATCGTGTATTCGTATGGACAGATTGAATGAATTGTATAACTTGAATAAATGCATTGCGTCATGAAAGGGGGAGCTGGACAGCTATGGAACGAGCATAATATGATATATCCCCCGAATTGTTCTTCACACGTATCCGTTTATCTTCGCTGACTTTAAACGGATAGGCCGCAGGCATCAGCCGGGCATTGCTCGGTCGAGGGAGAAGGGCGAGGCAGCCAGTGAGAGTGTGATTACCTCCGGCCGCTACGTACTAGGCTGGCAATGATCAATGTCCCGATTGCCGCTGCTCCGCCAACTAGTGCCATGCCAATGTAGCCATCTAGGAATTCCCGAGGGAAGGTTAAGCGCTGGACTCCCGGATGAATTTCGAGATGCAATGCCCACCTTTGGTTACGGCCTTGTCTATAAGCTCCTTCAAACTCTGCGCTTGGAGATTCCCAGGCTCTTTTGAGAGTAGCATTTCTGCAACATGTGGTCTAGGTGAATCGCTGGGAACGAGATCAGGAAAGTGGTGACGACATACCGACATAGCGCTGAGACTCGGAGTATTCGCCCATTTTATACAGCCCAAGTGAGATGTAATACAAACATTCTCTTCTCCGTTGCGCTTCGGCCTTGTAGATTTCTGCGCAGCATTCGCTCAGTAGGGCGGCTCTCCTTTCTAACTTCAGCGCGTACTACTCACCTTGCATTAGCTTCACGCCCTTGGCCTGATGGTCCCTTTCAGGGGCCTTGATCAGACCCCATGCATAGTTGAACTTGGTCTGCACGCTTGCATGCCCTTGTGAAAGCTCCCTCTCATATTGGAGTCGCAGCACCTGAACCACGAGGTGGTTGGAATGAGAGCAAATTTACAAGAGTAGAAGGATGTCGTACGAACCTCAAGCTCGTCGTACGTTAGCGAGTCCTCCACATCGGCAGCGTACGGTAACTCTGTCATTGGGCTTTCACGAGGAAGGATGCGGAAATGTGGTTCGCATTCCAATCGCAGTAGCCGGTTCGCACGTCGACTTGCCCGAACATTACGGTGACTTGAGATCGCCGTGACTGTGTCTCCCTTTTGCAACCGCCACCACGACAACAACACCACACCCTTTCTCTCAACTTCTCTCCTTCTTCTTCGCCACGCCTCACCTCAATGTCATTAACAACTCCACTTGAAATCCGGACTCAATTAGGGTCGGCGCTTGGCAAGGCCGGCTTACCTTACTGGAACAAGTTAAGGGACTTCCTCGTCGGTAAACTGGGACGATCCGAGTTCGAAGAACTTGTTAGACAATGGATAAATACACCGGAATTAGGTGATTATATTACAATCTGTTAAATAGTCCTTTACTGACCTGGACTCCTTGCCCCTTTGCAGTGCTTCTGCACAACACCCTCGTCCTCTCAATTCTCCACAAAGCTTCCCAGCCGCCAGTAGCGGAAAGCGCATCTGCCCCTGTACCAAACCCTCCACGAAAGAAGCGTAAACTGTTGCCGCATCAGGATCCTCCGACAGCCTTGAGCCGATGGGTCTTAGGAATGGGCAAAGCAGAGCGAAATCGCATCCGAGCAGCCTCTGGAAGGCGTCCTACACCAATCATTAAGAGTTACTCGGATGAAGTTGCATTGGAGAGACCAGTAAAGACGCTGGCTGAAGGAACCTGTTAGTATATTGGTGCTGCGCCGGCATCTGGATCCTTCGAGAACTGACGCTGAACCTAGCTCGGGCGGGAACACATGTCGCTATACCCCTAAGTTCCGTTACACGGACGATACCCAACCTGCAACAATTATCCGGACGCATGGATCTTATCGCAGCGCAGCACCAGATGACCGCTTCCAAGCAAGCTGTTCAACTGCTTGCGGCCGCTGTCGAGGCATTCCTCAAACATCTCACCGTTCACGCTCTAGCAGCCACTTCATCCTCACATCCTTTCGCATCCATATCACCATCAGATCCTAGTCCCCCTCAAGCACTTGCTTCATCCTCTCTCAACACCCTTTTCACCATCGCACCATTCGAGATACCCTCACCAACCGCCGCTGTTACAAACCTCCTCATCAATGTTCCAGACGGAGATGATGACGACGACCCACTAAACACTTTCCCTGAGATCGAAAAGAAAATGGATACAGGTCAACGTCAACTGGCTCGTATTCTACTTGCCCGCTCTGGTGTCCGAGAGGCGCTTCGGGAAACCCAGTCACGTCACCAACGCAGTCTTCTAGGAATGCGACCAAAAATCGCGACGGACGTGGACACCCACATGCATTGACTGTATACTGTCATTCTTTTAGCTTTGCAATCATATGCATATCATTCAATTGGACCAAATAGCGCCTGACAGATACCTAGATTGAAACAATGGACATGACAAATAATAATGGTGGCCATAGCAGGAATATAAGTGCGATCTCTAAGATTTTTGGAGCTGGTGGACGTCTTCTAGGAAGTCCAATAGGGTGCTGGAACTCCAAGCCTGCGTCCGGCAAGAATCGTGGCAGTATGAACCATTTTCGTTAGTCAATTCGGGAAGGCCTGCCCAAGGATCGTCTTGGATGGACTTGCGAGGCACAAGAAGGGCAGCGTGAAGGCGGTGCAATGCATCCGTGACATCCTGGTTTTGGAAAACAGTTAATGCAGCTCTTACACAAAATCTGTATCCGGAACTGACCTTGTTCTGAACGCGCTCGAAGTGCAGATACGCCCTAAGGAAATATCCTAATGGCCAACCCCATTCAGGACCCTGGTGGTAGTTCAAGCCCTTCGCGATGGCGGCGTCGTGCGAGTCGTTGGAGTTATCGTAATTGCCACGATACTGAGCGTCAGCGGAGTCCAGGGTCTTCATTCCCAGAGGTGCCCGGAGGACTTCATCTGCAACCTTGAGGGCTCCCAAAGCATGCTCGGGATCGAACAGCTCTGGCGCCACGGTCATGGCGATCGGGAAATTGCAGCGAAGCTGGTAGTCCGACCACTCGCGATCCTTCGGGGTGCCATAGACGTCCTTGTAGATGCCTCGGCGGTTGATGAGGGCGGGATTAACTTCGTACTTGGCATCATCCGCAGGATCTGAGAAGCCGGAAATTAGGCCAAGAAAGTGAAAACTTTTCCAGTAAACGCACCAAGAGGGACGTAGTAATGCTTCTCGAACGAGGCTTGGAGGAGGTCACTCCATTCCTTGTAGGTCACGAGTCGGAGCTTGCCGTCAACTAAACGGACGTGTGAGGGCCAGGGTTAAGACTACAAGCTGAGAAGACTCACTCTGCGCTTCAACTCCTTTGAAAGGGAATTGACCCTTCGATGCGAGCTCGTCTACCCATCGCAACGTGCTCTTCAGGAGACCCGTGATCTCAATTGGTGCGCCGTCTCGTGGTGTTCCCGGAACACCCTTCGTTCCCGCTTTCGTTGACTCTCCCATCTTGTCCATCCAGGTGCCGCAGTTATGCGGGCTTCCACCGTAGATGATCCCTGTCGTCCAGTCGACGTGAATTTCGATGTTGAAACCCTCGTCCTTCATCTGCATGTCGAGGTTAGGTCCAGCGTTGTGCTCTCGGAAGTTGATGCCCAAAGCGTGACGCTGGAGGATCTCCTGAATGACCTCCGCCACCGTGCTGGAGTAGGAGTATGCCTGGGGGTCGTTCCACGGGATCCAGGTGTCGTCCAAGGGGAATCTTCGTTTGACGGGTTCAGCCAGAATGTTGATACCATCGGGCACCATTGTGACGTAGTCTTGAATATTCTGCAACATCCACCATGGAGAGTCTCGAGAGTTGTATCTTGAGGAGAAAGTCAGCATGCGGAACCTGCCGTAACAGCGGAAACGCTACTTCCTTACCTGGGGTTGCGAATGGAATCGAGAAGGTTAGGAATGAGTCCATGCTTCAAGGTTGAGCAGAAAGCGAGGATATGCTTCTTCGCCGCGTCGTAGTTGCCGGTAGTCAAGAACAATCCTCGAAGGGAGATGAAGACGTCGCGACCCCAGGTTCTGGCCCAGCTTGAAGCGAAGTGAGGTAAACCAGCGGCGAGGGAAGGGACTGGGTTCCCTGGATCGAGGGATGCCGATTGGACGAGGCCGTACATCTGGACGGAGGTCAGCGCGAGATCTTGAGTGAACGAGTGACCGTTGGAAACGAATTCGGAGCACTGTTCCATGACTGTGCGGCGGGCTGCCTTGTAACCTTCGAAGATAACGATGGCGAAGTACTTGGGGCGAAGGAAGGAAGGCACCGTAGCCTTGATCTTATCGAAGCGCTCCTTGAACCACGCGGCTGGCTTGGCAAGATGGGGGAAGGTCTTGGCTTGCCTGAACAGATCTCAAGGTCAGTAGGACTTAGAAACGACTGACCCGAGCTGCTCACCTCTCCAGGCGAGAGTAAACGTAATCCATTGCCCAAGTTCCCTCTCGAAGATGTCCGCAAAGTGGGTGTCCCAAGTCGTTGAACTTCATGATGTGCCTCAAGGGATGCATCCAGCCCTCAAGACCGCAATAGACGAGGTTACCGTGGTTTGGTACGTTGTACGCTCCGACTTCACCACCTGGAAAACAAAACATTCATAAGTACGGCGGCGACCCCGTGAAAGAACAGAAGACGCACCTGTAGCATCCTTCTCCTCTCCATCGCAACGGTGAAGCAAGACGTTCAAATCGACAAAGTCGAGGTCGCCGAACGCCTCATCCACACCAACCTTGCAGAAGTCGTCGAGGGTCGGGTCGATCCCTTGCATCTGAGTCTCAAAGACCATGATGCTGCCAGGAGGGAAAGTATCGGGCACGACGATCTCCGTGAATGGCTCATCTCCTTCAACGCCTTCCTTTGGAACGAAGTCGGTGATATGCTTCAAGGTGGATGGTAGACCGAGAAGAGTGGTCGTGTCGACTGGAATCTCGTAGGAAGGAATGTCGATGCTGGCGCCGTAGATGAATTTGGCTTTAGTGCGGCGAAGTTTGATAGGATCAACTACAGGTTGAGAGGTAGTCAGTCGCCTTGAACAACCTACTCTGCGAGGTTGACTTACCCCATCCTCTTTCCTTGGTGCCCTTGCTGAACGCGGTATGAGCGACGAGAAGGTATCCCTTCTGAGTGATTGGCTGGACTCGGTGAAGCACGATGTACTAGAGATTCCATTATTTGATTAGTCTCGTAGGCGAATCAGAATGAGCAAAGGTTTCAACTTACGTCGTTCTCCTGATGGACATGTCCCTCCGTGAACCCGTCGAGCACCATCTCGCTATGCAAGTGATTCAACAACCTCTTCACTTCCGCGACACCCTTGTACTCTCCACTCTCAACAACCTCATACTTCCTCGAATCTGAGACGATGTTGAGATGTTTAGGGTAAATGTCATCGAAGCCCTTGACGCTTCCGATGGCTGCCCAAGTGAAAGCGACCAGAGCACCGGTCGAAAGGGCGTCTTCGGCAGACCGCTTGGAAAGTGGAGTCTCGTTGTCGTGGGTCAAGTCGAAGAGAAGAGCGTGAGGAACCGAGCCTTGAAGAGGGGTGACGATACCGGGACGAGATGGACCATGAGCGAAAGGTGAAGGAATGTCTGCCGCTGAAGTCAAGCAGGCTGCGTCCATGGAGCCTGAGCACAACACGACGCATTAGTAATAAGGTAGCAGTACCATTGCACTCGTGCTCACCAATTGGCTTGCCCAAGCCATATCGATACAACAACCTCGAAAACTCCTTCGTGTCCCAACCATTGTACGCCTCCCGAATCAAACTGTTGATACCCAACCGGCTCACGAACATCAAATCGGTCTCCTCACTACCCGTGAACAGCTCAGCCGCAACGTAAAGATTAGGGTTGATAACGCGCGCCTTGTCGAGAAGGTACACGCCGATGTTCAAGGGCGTAGAGTGGCAGTTGTCGATTCGGAATCCGTCAAACATGGTCGCGAGCGTCTCGACGTACGCGGTCATGAACTCCCACAGCCAAGGATTGGATTGAGGACCGTCGCCGTAGCGGAGCTTGACGCAATCGCCCCATGCGATGACTTCGCGTCGGAGGTACGCCTTGGACGGGCGGAGGGCGAAGTTTTGAAGTGGGTCGGCGTCCCAAATCCAGCCGTTGTTGGCCAAGCAGAGGGCAGATCGTGGAAGGGTTTCCGAAGGTGGGAGGCGAGTGAAGTAGGTGTCGACGAGTGGGACTCTATAAGGCAGTGCGAATCGTTATCAGTTTCCAACCAATTCTCGGATAAATTATTTCGAAGTGTGTGGACTTACTCCCTGGTGATAGGCCCAAGCTTCGGACCATGAGAGTCCCAGCGAGTGTATTTCAACCGATTGAAGATGTTGTCGATAGCGACTTTCGTATCTGCTTCCCACTCTTTATACTGGTCTACGTTGACGACGTCCAAAACCCTGCCCCAAGCTTCGGCGAGGGCGTCGGCGTCCTTGAGCTCAACAAACGCAGCGGACGCGAGAGAAGCTCCGACGGCGGGATCAACGGTCGTGCAGAATCGCTTTGAGAAGGCAGCGAAATTGTCGATCTTGCCACTTTCCTTGAGGATGAGGGCCAACTCGACGACAGACTTTCCAGCAACGGCGGGTCCATCCCAAGGCGCAGGGATGCCCGAGGCCAAGACAGCCTTGACGGCTTCCTTCTCGCTGATCACGTCGATGACGTAGTACTGCCAAAGGTCGAGCGCCTTGATGTCCTCTTTCAACGCGTCGATCAGACTTTTCAAATCCTCCTCGGTGGTGACGGTCGTAGGGAGACCTCTCTCGCCGACCTTTTCGGAGAAATCCATGATGGCATCGTCCAACTCGAGTGCTGGAGCTAAGTGAGGGGTGTTGTAAGGACTGTAACCCGCCTCGGGATGATCGACGAGCCAGGGACTGTTGTTCGCCGTGTGGTTGAGAACGACGTCGATGAGGCTGAGCAAGCCGTACTCCTCCTTGGCGGTCTTCATCATCTGCGCCACACGCTTGACACCTTCCTCTTTGGTGCCCTTCCAAGCTTCCTCGAAGAGTTCCTCGTCGAAGCCCAACTGATCAGCGATCGAATACGGACTCTTGCTCTCACCCCGCTGCTGAAGGGGAGTCCAATGGATCATGTTGTAACCCCTTTCGGAAGCTTCGCGGAGGTGCGGGGCCCATTCGGTGAGAGAACCCATCCATTTGGACACCGCGGTGAGGACGGCCAAGCCATCCATGGGGATTTTAATATCCTCCGTGGTGATAGCACCACCTCCGGCGGAGGGTGAGAGAGCTTTGAGGTCATCGGAAAGGATGGGCTTGCGTTTGCGGACGGTGAGAATGGGGTCGACGTTGAAGTAGCCTTCCCGTCCCTTGACGCGTGTGGAAGATTTCCCGGGGGCGTCGTACTCGATCCAGTAGACGAAAGCACCAGCGTGAGAGATGGGAAGGTCGATTTGGATGGGCTTTGAGAAGATTGACGGAAGCCTACACGAGGATTCGGGGAGGTGATGAGGGGTAAGAGAGAGGGGAAAAGATTATCGGTTAGATTTTCCCGGATCCCTGGTCGACCTGCCTAAAGTGGGAAAATGGGACTTACTTCCTCTCCACGAATTTCGACCGGTCAAACTTGCCACCGTCTAGGGGGAAATTGGTCTTGAACACGCCGTTCTTGCATGGTGGGGTACCGGCGTCCAGAGTTACTCGAAGGATGTAGGGGCGATACGGTGGGGGGAGACGAGTGTACTGCAGTCAAAACAGACACAACGCGTCAGTCCGAATGACTTTAACGAAGCAAGGGAAGGGATACAACGGAAAAAAAAAGAAAATTGACATACCGCTCTGCTTTTGTTGGGACCTCCGTCCTCCTCCAACTTGAGCTCGTAGACCTGGATGGGGGCATCTCCGGGGAGGGGCGCACTCTCGAAGAAGTCTATGGCCTCATCGGCTGGTGTTTTGGGAGCACTGGCATGATCTGCGGCTGAGGGGACGGGGATGTCGACCTTGGGAGGAAGGTTCGGCTTTGGTTTGCTCTTGTTCGCGTCGTCAGCGGATGCTCCAAGGGGGTTGTGGCCGTGGATGGCAGCGGAAAGCGCGGCGGCGGGCTTGGAGGTCATGAGTACGGATGGGAGGGAGGGAGGATAGAAGACAGAGCTTTGAGTGTCGATGTGTGTACTTATATAACCAAGAGAATGGCCCAAACGTCGTCTGGGAATGAAGAGTACCCAGCTGCAGCTGAAAAGGTCTAGTCTGAGATCGAATCAATGACGACACTAAACAGGGTCCATCTGTTTGTTTGTTTGTTACACACACGTTTTCGCGGGGTCTGCCCCAAGTCTATGGAATTTGACATCTACTAGAAGGAAATGAAATAAAACGACACTGAAAGGCAAGGTAAAAGCACGACCAGCGGGGGGATGGGGGAACGTGTAGATAATCACAAAGCTCCCCCACGGAAATCGGTTCATTCTTACCTGCTGAGCCCCAGGGTTTCTATGAACAATTCATCCATAGCGTCGGTGAGGATCTGGATGCCTTGAAGCACCGCTTACAGCGCCCGAATAGCAGAGAGGGCCAAGAGCCTCCTTTCGACTGCTCGACGTCGGGGCGTTCAAGCTCGAAAGGTTCGCCGAGTCTCGGACATGATCTTGAGAGCCTGCTCAGAGTTCTTGCGAGAGAACAAGACCAAAACACGAGTGATCATGTCCGACGCCAACAGCTCCATCCGGTGGCAAACGATGGCGGGGTCTGAGGGCTTTTCGGTGTTTGGCGAGGCCGGTCGGCTGCTAGCTGGCCTCGACTGTTATATTGCGCGCCCGATAGCGTTGGAGTCGCCTGGCGCGCCTCCACCTCCGGCGTTGGTAGTCAATCTACCGTTGAACCGCTCCCAAATGCGGTAGCGCCCGAGAACGTTGGAGTCGCCTAGCGCTCCTCCACCACGAACTTGATCGACCAGACCAAGGATGACAGCCCTCCATTCTTCGAGCGTCGTTCGATCTCTGTTTACCAGAGGGGGCCCATCGTCCGGTTAGCGCTACCATGTTTGGGCAGGGAAATCGAGAACTCAAGTGCTCACCTGAAGATCAAAGAGAAGCTCTCCAACCGCTCCTTCTCCATATCGAGCGTCAAGCTCAGCTCGCTCGGTATCGACGTGTCATGCACCTTCCGAATATGGGTAATATAAATCCTGCCCTTCAATTTCAACAAGGATTTGTTCGCGGTCGCGGGTACGGAGCTTGAAGCTCCCTTTCCAAAGGGTCGCAAAAGACGGCTCAACGAGTTGGTGTTCTTTTTGTCGTATTCCGAGACACATATGATCGCAGTCCTAATGGTAAAAACAAGGCAGGGTAGGCGGATCGTCAATTTTCTCGGCGCGAGGGAACGCCGAAATCAGAAAGGTCCACCCACTCGAAAAGGTAAACATAGAACTCCTTCACAAGCACATCCCTCCTGACGCTCAAGATATCGAACATCTGCAACGCTCCCAAATGGCTCATCGGATGTCCCTTCCAATCCGCGATCCTGTTCTGCAAATCCTGAGCGACGGAAGCGAACGCCGGGTTCGGCACGTCCATGTCCCTCATCACGGGAGTCTGCTTCTTCGACGCCGCCGCATGGTGGTAACCGTGATGCTGGTGGTCGTCCTGCTCGTGATGGTGGGCGGGGTGGTGATCCATGTCAGACATCATCGTGCCTTGCCTCGAAGGCGGGGCCCATCGACCACCACCGCTTGGGGTCGTCACGGTCTGCTGGTTGTACTCTCCTTTTTCGCCATCGCTATCGCCGACTTTCATTGGGCGTCGACAAACGCCGCAAATGCCGATGTTGCTCTTGCGAGGGCCTCCAGCGCTATTGGTCCTTGGTAGCGGGCCGTATACCGCCGCGAAGCATGCCTGAATTTAGCGGAAAGAAAAAAAGCCAATCAGTATTGATGTTATAACGTGTTGCGGAACTAAAGCGAGCTGGGGTGGCGATGCAGAAAACTCCCCGACTCGCGCGCGCGCGCCTTCTAGCTCGATCCCGCATCCAGGCAAAAAGGGACGACCCCTCTCTCGCCTGAGATAACGCGCAGCAGCGGTCGGGGGTGGCGGAGCACAGTTTTAGGCAACGGCTAGCTCACGTGGTGAAGAACATGTCCGCACTCCGGGACGACGTGAGGTCTCTCCCCGGGTAGTCTGAAGCTGAAAGCCAAACTCTCGAGGCACACGGGGCAGGTCTCATCAGCGTCGGTCACGTCATATGCGATGACTGGTAGTGCTGAAGACGGGTTGGATGCGTGGGGATGGTGATGCGTGGTGTCGGACCCTGCTGCTGCATACGACGAGGACGGTTGGCCATATGGGTCTCTGTATGACGAGAATTGGTTGAGATCCGCGGTGAAGAGTTCTGCTGCCGACGCATGGTGGTAACCGTGATGCTGGTGGTGGTGATTCATGTCAGACATCATTGTGCCTTGCCTCGAAGGCGGGGCCCATCTACCACCATCGCCTCGGGTCGTCACGGTCTGCTGGTTGTACTCTTCCTCCTTGTGCAAGGATCTCATACGGCCGCCTCTTCCGTTTTGACTTTCATAAGCGCGACCGTTCAACCCTGCAGTAGCAGCGTTGCTGTTTCCGTTCCCGAGTGGCCAAACATCCGAAAGCGAGGGGCGCATGGTGGGGTCAAACTCCCAACAATCACGGAGAGCTTGCTGTAAGTATAACACAAAGGACCGGGGTGCCGCATCCGTCTCCCAAGTCGAGAACCCTAGCTGGAGGCGTTCCTCGGATACAGGAGCTTCACCGTTAACCATCGCGTGGATAATAGCAGCATCGGACTTGCATTTGGCATATGGCCATGTGTCTGCAATGATCTGGAAACGCAAGCATGCGGTTGTCCGAATGAGGCGTAACGCGCGGCACGGCTGAACTGGCTCACCTCGAATACTGTACATGCCCAGCTCCAGACATCGTTAGCCAAAGATCGTTTCGGCTCATCTTCAAGAAGAAGCTCAGGACCCATGTATCGACTTGAGCCCTTAATAGATCGGGAGGTAGTGAAACCGGAAGGTATCTCGGAATCTTGAATCAACGAGGCGATACCGAAATCGCAAAGCACCGCGTCCTGTGAGTCTGTGACAAGCACGTTGCCCTGGTATCTATGTTAGTCCGACTATTTACCTGTTATTTGCGGACGAAATTTACCGGCTTTAGATCGCCATGACATATCGGCGGGCTGAGGCTGTGCAGATATGTCATACCGAGAGTCATGCCCCCAACCTCAGTGCCCAGAGGGAAATTTGAACGAACAAATAGAGGGGTCAGCATTTACAAAAAGTATTATAGTAACCTGTA
>KN822970.1:72913-96936 GCA_000827465.1 Tulasnella calospora MUT 4182
GAGTCCGTATGAAGCACCTTTTGAAGTTTGAGAGCCAGGTCGGGACTCGGGTCAACCACAAATTTCCCCGTCGAGTCTTGCGACAGGAAACCGAGACGCTCCCCAAACTCCGGTCGAATGACTTCGATTCGCCCAAAATCATTGATTGGTGTAGATACCGCTTTTGGCTGTGGAGGGGGTGCCTTTGGCTGGATAGCGGCCTTCGCGAGGCTTGGTTTTGGTGCCTGAGAGGTCGGTTGAACCAAATAGTGCTTCACCAGGGCGATCCGCAGTTTCGCCCAACTAGATTGAGTCCCTTTATCCAGCCCAAGGTACCACACTAATGCTTTGTCCGTGAAACACGTGGAAGCAAGCTCGGCTACCCATTCGTCGTTCTTGATTCGATTCTGTTGGAATGCGACCCTCTGTACCGATTGAATAAATGATGCTACAGACTCGTTGGGTCCGCCTGTGAATGATATCCACACGATAGGATTTGGGTTAGGAAGAGCTGTGGATTTTAAGTCCATCGTCACTCAGTCAGTTTTTCTATAGAAACTGTCCAATTATAAGGACGAATCCATAGCGGCCTCCATAGATCCATCATCGGAGGTAAGCAAGGCTTCCAGTGGTCCGTGCGCTGAGGACATTGGATACGAAAAAGCTGGGACTATGGTTGTTGAAAGAGTGGTATCTGGGGAGGCATCTGGAATCCTCCTTATAATCTTGTTGCATTTCTCGCCTGGAGAGGCAATTTCTGGCCCTCCCGCGGCATCGTTGGACCTGTTCACGTGACATCCTCTCCATTCGGTGAATATTCGAAATCCCAATCTGTACATTGAGTAGGCTACACCACTTATATATGTGTAATTAACGCTTCGGAGGCTCTGGTACATTATCGTCCTTCTGAGCGACGCAGCTTTGGGCCGTAAGGAATGCCCAATCTGTAGGCAGAAGACGAACGGCCAGGTCTGAACACGTTGCGTTTAATCCCCAAGAGCTTAAGCTGACTCGGTAGTTATCCGTCTTGTATACTTTCTCTGGTCGAATATCGAGCCATTGGATGAAACGCCAGAGGGAGCGTCCAAGGGCTATATCGCGGCACGTGGTCTGCTTGCTGAGGTAATGTCTGCGGTGCACGGACGTAATCAATATTCAGAACTCTCTTCTGCATTGTTGCTGTCGCTGCCCTTGAAGACTTCAAGACTTAATCCAACATGGTGAGGACACTCTCATACGACATAGACAGGGGAGAACGAGATCAAGAGACACTCTAAGGCGACCTTGCCTTGCCTTGCCTTGCCGCGACTCGACGACTCTCCCCTGGCTAGGCAATATTGAAATTAGGACGCAAACGCTGAACACTTGTGTTACAGGCTCGGGGACCCAAAAAGCACTTGAAGCGGCTAGCAGCACCCAAATCATGGCTGCTTGACAAGCTCAGCGGCACCTACGTGCGTTTATACCGCATTCGAATTGCAATGTTGTTGGTCGTCTAACTTGGCACATTTGCGTCGTCTGCGCATTCCAGGCTCCCCGACCCTCCTCCGGCCCTCACAAACTTCGCGAATGCTTCCCTCTCATTGTTTTCCTCCGCAATCGTCTAAAATACGCCCTCAATGGACGTGAGGTCCGCAGGATCGTCAACCAACGTCTCATCAAGGTTGACAACAAGGTTCGAACAGACCCCGGATTCCCCTCTGGCTTCATGGGTGCGCACACTGCTCAGGTCCTCAACCACAATGTGACTGAACAACATACTTTGTATAGATGTCGTGAGCATCGAAAAGACCAACGAGCACTTCCGACTCATCTACGACGTCAAGGGTCGCTTCACGATCCACCGTATCACTCCTGAAGAGGCCAAGTACAAGCTTCTCAAAGTGAAGCGCATCGCCTTGGGTCTCCGTGGTATTCCCCACGTCGTTACGCACGATGGCCGAACCATTCGCTATCCTGATCCTCGCATTCGCGTCAACGACACCATCAAGTTCGACCTTGAGAACCAGAAGATTACCGACTACATCAAGTGGGACATCGGTGCGACTTGCATGGTTACTGGTGGACGCAATATTGGTCGTGTTGGCACGATCCAGGACCGTGAAAGGCATCTTGGTGGATATGACGTCGTCCACATCAAGGATGGGAAGGACCGGACGTTTGCCACTCGGTGAGTGACTTTGGGTGTGACCGTGTTGTGAAATTGTGACTAATTTGTCACGCGTTCTCTTCAGTATCGGCAACATTTTCGTCATTGGTGACCATGAGAAGCCTTGGATCTCTCTGCCAAAGGCCAAGGGCATCAAACTCACCATCGCCGAGGAGAGAGACGCGCGGAGGAAGCCGGTCGCAGAGGAGGAGGAAGCTGCCGAGGAGGAGTGATTCTGGCGCCCTCTGTTCTGTTCCTTCCCTTGTATCTTAGCTGTTGTGATTGAGCGTTTTATCATGTTCCAAGTCGTGTTCCATGTCTCTTTGCATTTATGGTCAATGATTGCCGTATTTTTCATGCCCAGCACCTGATCTTTGGACTGAAGCGGCTGTCTGTCGGCTGAGACTGCTGGTGATGCCGATCGCTCGCGTGTCTCCGACCCTCCGCCCCGTCGAAGACTTATGTAAGTGAGAACCTGACGGTCGCGCCCGTTTTGTCGTTCAACCGCTTTGCCGCTCTCCTCCCCCAGACTTCAGCCGCACTCGGAAGGGGACTCGAAGAGCCTCGAACGACCTTCACTTCAAGCCCAATCGCTCCCTTGAGCACCACCACAGCCTTGCAGTCCTTCGAAACACTTGTCGAGAGGAATGCAAATCTGAAACCGCCGAGTCCTCCCTTACCTACCCAATGTCCGAAATCCCAACCGCATCCATCACTGAAAATACTCTCGACATCGCCGAAACCTCATCCAACGCTACCCAACAACGCACTTTGAGATCCAGCGCAAGAGTACGCGCAGCAAAGGAGAAAGAACAACAAGCAGCAGTAGAAAGCGCCCAGTCCTCCGCCGTCGCGTCAAGCTCCCGTACCACCTCATCTGACAAAGGCAAACAAGTCGCAATCGCCGAATCTTCTCGATCCTACAAGAGGTAAGCTCAGAGTCACCGGCGCTCACCGCTGCCAACATGGCGCCAGCAGGTGGTGTGCTCGCCTGAAAAGGCGCGAGTTCAACGTTCGGATGTGGACTGACACATACCACCATCCCCTCATGCGTAGAACCACCAAGGCTACCGGAACAGCCGTTACTGCCTCGGGCATCGTCATCAACGAGCCTCCGAGGGACCCAAAGGGAAAGAAGCGTGCTGTTCCCGATCCTGATTCTGACGAAGAGCGTCAATCTCATCCACCACCACCACCTAAGAAAGGTCGACCCTCCACCTCAAACGCAGCTTCATCCTCTACTCCTACATATTCACTTCGTCCACGCAAATCAGCTTCCAAGACATCTCTTCTAACCAAATCCACAATGGTTAAGAAATCAAAGTGAGCGGGTGGTGCTCGTCCTGGTTTCGGCCGCCTTGCACAAGACTGACGCATTGCGATCCCTTGCCCCTGTCCTATAACCCCTGATAGGTCGACGGCCAAGTCCAAATCCGCAGCATCAAAGGCAAAGGCGAACGCTGCTGGACCGTCTACAGTCGCTCGTGATGACGACGACGTGGAAATGAGGGATGGCGAAGCAGGGAGCGGGGACGACTACGATGACCAAGACGACGACAACCACGACGACGACGAAAGCCACGACGAAGTCATGGATGATGGCACATCTAATGCACCACCTTCTAGTGATGCACCACCTGTCAATCCACCAGCAGACCCGTCTCCCACCAGTGCGCCTCCAAGTGGGCTCGGGGGATTGGAAGAGGGTGCTGCCGCCGCCCTCTTCGGCTCCGACTTCAGGTCTATCGGTTCCTACATGATGACTCTATCCTCACGACTCAAAACAATATTGGAGAATATTAAGCCGAAGGCTGATCCAACCACACGACTTATCGCCTTGCAGGAATTAGCTGAGTTACTAAGTATCAGCACAGAGGATACCCTTTCCGGCTACTTCTCGATAGACTCCTTTGTCAAGGAGCTCGTCCGAATCATGGGCGGAACAGGGAACAATGAGGATGGCGACGATGGCGACGACGACAACGACGGTGACGAGAGCCCTGATGTCGAACAAGACGAGGACGCCGCTCTCGCAGCCGCCCTGGCCATGAGCACCGGTGGCATGCCCGGAGAAGAGAGTTTAGAGGCTCAGATGCTCGCTTGCAGATGTTTGGCAAACCTCATGGAGGCACTTCCGGGATGCGCCCACACTGTCGTGTATCACGGTGCAGTACCCGTGCTTTGCAGCAAACTCATCGAGATCCAGTATATCGATCTAGCCGAACAAACTCTCAGTGTGAGTCGTTAGCTCTATTCAATCCCTATTTATACTTGAAACTGACGAACGACCTTTAGACCTTGGAGAAGATTTCGGAAGAGTATCCAAGTGCCATCGTACGGGAAGGTGGACTATCTGCCCTGCTTAATTACCTCGACTTCTTCTCGACCAACGTCCAACGAACGGCACTCCAGGCAGCTTCCAACTGCTGCAGAAACGCTTCCTCCGACAGCTTCCCCCAAATCCGCGAAGTCTTCCCCATCATCCGCAATGTCCTGTCGTACTCGGACCAAAGGCTGGTCGAATACGCCTGCCAATGCGTCATCCGTGTCATTGAATCGTTCCACCGATCTTCTCCCGACCACCTAGACAGCTTGATGGACGCCGAGACGGTTAGAGCTATCAACTTGCTACTCCTGCCGGCCGGCGGCTCTCCCCTCATCGGCCCGTCAACGTATACAAGTCTCCTCCGCGTGTTGGCTTCAGCTGCGAAGTCAAGTGCGAAGACCACCATTGCCCTCTTAGAGGCGGATGTGGTATCCACGTTGCATCAGATCCTCACTGGCGTCCTTCCGCCGACTCATGATGACGGAACCGAGCAAGGAGATGCACCTGGCGGACAGGGTCTTGGCGGTGGAGTTGCCGATATGGCTGTGATGGAGAATCTTGCCCATCGACCAAAAGATCAAGTGGAGGAAGGTTTGAGCTTGCTATGCGAGTTGCTTCCCCCGTTGCCGAAAGGTGGGCTCACGGCGGTTCCACTGAGGCCAAGAGAGATACTGATAACCGTTCATAGATGGCGTCTTTGACTCTAGGGCTTACACCGAGAAGTCACTGGCGAAGATGATTAAAGCCAAGGGAAAGGCTGACAGAGCGGCTGCTCGAGCTGCTACCGCGTCTGCTGGTCCTAGCACCTTGGCTCCTGCGCCTGTTACCGCTCCAGAAGATCCAGCAACCGACAATCGATCCACAACGCCAAACCCTGATGAACCGGCCGACAGTCAAGCCTCACTCGCTCTCGATCCTTTGGCATCTGATGCCCTACCACCTCCCTCTGCCACTGTGGAGAACACGAAGGAAAAGGAAAAGGATAAGACTGCGGCTCGTATCGAGTTGCTCAAGGAGAAGGGAGACATCTTGCAGAAGTTCATGAGGTCCATGGTGCCGATTTTAGTGGACGTATATGCGGCGAGCGTGGCCTTGCAAGTTCGGACCAGGAGCATCACCGGCCTTTTGAAGGCGATCAACTGGATGGAACCGAATGAACTGAAGATGGTGCTCAAGGTATGTTTTGGTTTTAGTTCTGTGTGGGGAATGCGCTCGTTGACATGGTGGCCCTAGAATGTCCCCATGGCAAGCTTCATCGGGTCTATTCTCTCGACTAAAGACAACCCGTCGCTCATCGCCGGAGCTTTGCAACTTGTGGAACTGCTTTTAATAAAGCTTCCTCAGCAGTACCGGTCTTCCTTCCGCCGTGAAGGCGTGTTGCATGAGATTGAAATCAGAGCCGCTCAAGATCTGACCACAGCAAAGGCAGCAAAATCGACTCCTCAGCCTACCGCCATTCCAATTCCTGTCATTCCTGCGGCTCCCGGTGATTCCTCGACACCAGTTCCAGCCGCTGCCAGTATTCCAATTCCCATTCCTACGGGTATCGCCGCTGAGGACGTGCCGACTACTGGGGCTTCAACGCCTGCTGTGGAACCTACCTCGATCAATCCTCCGGTCCTTCCGTTTGATGGATTGCCCCCGTCGAGCATTCTCGCCGCTGTTCTACCGACTCCCGTGAAGCGATCGTCTTCATCGTCCCTTGACCCACAAGACGCCATCATTCTTCGGTGCCGGATCATCAGGTTCAAGTACCTCATGACCCCCGCGCACGGACAAGGCGATGATCCATTGGAATCGATGCAGGCCTTAGGCCGACGGTTGGTGTATGGACAAGCCAGCGAAACGGAGATCAAGAGGACTCTGTCGGAGGTAGCAGCGCTCTTTGGTTCAAATGGCTCGACATCTGTGTCTAGTTTCGAGCTGATGAAGAGCGGATTGGTCGATGAGTTACTGGAGTTTGCGACTGCTGAAGGACGTAAAGGTGAGTGTGCTTGATGCGTGTCGGTGTAAGCACGGCTGACAGCACATTCAGTGAGCCTGCCTGCAAGGCAACGATTGCTTTTGGAAGCGTTCACGACTAGGTCGACCAGTGGCACAGCTAGCCCCTCGTCTCAGATTCCTCTAGCCATCCTTGTTAAACGATTGCAAGAAAGTCTCACAAGACTGGAAAACTTCGAGGTTGTAACGGTCTCTCAAGGAGAAGGTCAGTAGGCTCACTTGCGCTTAATTTGGATGATGCTCATTTACACTTCAGATTCCAAACGTGGTTCAGCCCAAATGCTGGCTCGACAACTCCGCCTCCGTCTGGTTGCAGCTGATGGAACAACCGTCCCGCGTAATTGCACCAACATTACCGTTTCAATTCACGCGATCGCCACCTTCCAGGCTTTGCACGACTATCTACGCCCTCGAGTTGCTGGCGTCGGCCCCGGAGCATCCGGCATTAGCGGTGTTTTGGCTGCTTTTGCCGCTGCTGCTGGCATACCGTCTTCGGCTTTATCTGGTCGCCGACCAATCCCACTCTCTGGATCTGCTCTTGCCGCTTCGATGCCACCGCCTCAACCTTCTACCTCCTCTGGCCCATCCATCGGCTCACCTCCGGCTCCGATTCCCGCTTCTGCGGCGTCTGCTCCTCCCGCTGCGGAGCCTAGTCAACCCTCTCGAAGACGAAGTCTCCGTCTGCGCAAGGAGGCCCCTCAAGAACCCTCTGCGACGGAGACATCTGGTTCAGGATCGAACACAGGAGCCACACCAGCTGCAGCCCCACCAGCCGCTAGCCCCGCTCTTGCTTTCCCACCCGATGCAGCGAGCCAAGCCGCTCTCGCAGATTTGATGGACTCGGACGACCTTGCTGACGATTATGTCGGTGACGACTTTGACGACGAGATTGTCGATGAGAACCCAACCCCTGCGAACGAGCGAACAGTTTCTCTGGCAGTCGCAGATGGTGAGCTCCTTTTTACTTGAGAGCCGTTCGTGCTAGATTTGCTAACTGTGCAACAGATGGCCAACGAGTCGAAGCACAAACTCCTCAAGGAACAAGAGTCGCGACGCCGAACCCTGCCGCGGCCACAGCTCCCACACCATCTCCGCCGAAGACATCATATGCTACAGCGCTGAAAGCGAAGCCCACCGACTGGCACCTCGAGTTTTCCATGGACGATCACCCGCTCCCATTGGATATGACTGTGTATGGGGCTGTCCATCAGAATGTGATGAGGAAAGAGGCGACGGTGCCTCCATTAAGCACACTCTGGAACAACATCTACACGGTCAAGTTCAAGAAGGTTCCTGGCCCGGTACCTGTGGAGGGTAAGCCTTTTGTAAGCTTTTCAGAACACCACGTCTCACAACTTAACTCAGGCGCAAGCGACACCGCCTCGACCGAGCGCGCTGCTAGTCCGATGACAACGTCTGCACCGGATGATGCGCCGCATTCCAAGATTCTTCGGTTGCTGCGTGTCTTCTATAAGCTCAATACCCAAGGATCGGAGCGGCTTATGTTCGACCGTGCTATTCCTACATTACCAGAGTCCGCTTTCATCAACAACAAACTCACTGCGAAGCTGACCCGGCAGCTAGAAGAACCCATGATCGTGGCCAGGTACGCATTATCTGACTGCTAGCTCTAGGACATTGGCTTACCTTCCTGAATAGTTCCTGCCTGCCAGACTGGGCTCTGGACTTGCCCCAGCACTATCCGTTCTTGTTCCCCTTCGCAACCCGCTTCTCTTTCTTGCAATCAACCTCCTTCGGCTACGCTCGTCTCATCTTGAAGTGGCAAAGTCAACAATCTCGTTCGTCGGAGAACAATTCACGACGTGACGATGCCTTCGGTTATCTCGGAAGGTTACAGCGACAGAAGGTCCGCATATCGAGAAAGTTCCTCCTCGAATCGGCCATCAAAGTCTTGGAGCTTTACGGGTCGTCATCGTCCGTTCTGGAAGTAGAGTACTTTGACGAAGTTGGAACAGGGCTAGGACCGACTCTGGAGTTCTATTCCCTCGTATCCCGAGAGTTCGCTCGCAAGAACATCAAGATGTGGCACGACGCTGATCCCGCGGGTAGCGATCCTTACGTCTCCCATCCAACTGGGTTGTATCCGGCCCCTCTTAGTCGAAAAGAGATTTCTGAAATCTCGTCGGGCTCGGGAAAGTATGTAAAACGAATTGAGATATCGGAATGCTTGCTGACAGTGCTCCCCGTTATAAAGGAAGCGGACCGATATCTTCAAGTTGCTTGGGCAGTTCATCGCCAAAGCGTTGCTTGATTCCCGGATCATCGATATTTCGTTAAACAAACTGTTCCTCAAGTTTATCCTAGGCGAAGAAGTGCCTGTGTCGATTTCTAGTCTGAAGGTGAGGTCCCGAGCGTTACCCGACGCTGCCAAGCTTATTAACCATCGATTGTAGCTGGTCGATCCTGCTCTGGCTCAGTCGTTGCTCAAGCTTCAAGCCTTTATTGACATGAAGAGGGACATTGAGGCTAATATGACACTAGTATGTCGCATTCCATTTGATATCGCCTGGTTCCTGACCAGCTGGTATTAGAACCCTGCTGCCAAACGAGCTGCTCTTGCGAACCTTGAAGTCGACGGAACCAAACTTGAAGATCTGACCCTTGACTTTACTCTTCCTGGATACGACATCGAACTGAGGGTTCGTCGACTTTCTCTCCCAACATGGTCTATTCCTGACAGATGTATCCCCCACAGGATAATGGCAAGGATATTTCCGTCGACGCCACGAACATCGAAGACTATCTCAGGGAGGTTCTCGAAACATTTGTCGGTCGTGGCGTTCAAGTTCAAGCGCAAGCGTTCCGCGAGGGCTTCTCTAAGGTATTCCCCGTGACCGACCTGCAGAGCTTCTCCGCCGAAGAACTTTCCATGATGTTCGGCAATGCTGAAGAAGACTGGTCGATAGAAAGTAAGCTTCTCTCCTCGCCCACTACGAAACTGGTGACTCATTTCATCGTAACAGCCTTGAACGAATCCATCAAGGCCGATCACGGGTTCAACATCGACAGTCGTGCCATTCGTAATCTGATTGAAGTTATGGCCTCTTACGATGGTCCTGGTAGAAGAGCCTACCTGCAGTTCATCACAGGCAGTCCTCGCTTGCCCGTTGGAGGTATGTTGCGGCACAATCAAACGATGGAACAGACAGCTGATTGGGCAATCATAGGCTTCCGCGGGCTCAACCCCCCGCTGACTGTCGTACGGAAGCCCCATGAGCACCCTCTGAGGCCGGATGACTATTTGCCGAGTGTTATGACATGCGTCAACTACCTTAAGCTCCCAGAGTACAGCTCTAGAGAGGTGATGAAGCAAAAATTAAACACCGCCATGAAAGAAGGAGTTGGAAGTTTCCATCTGTCGTAGTAGAACATCACGTTTTAGGTCCTTTAATCGCTCAACTGTACTTACTATCATGCTTTTTTCTTTTCCTGTCCATGTTTGCAATTGTCGTATCTTGAATGGACGTAATCCAGCGTGAATTTGTCCCCTGAACAACCAGACTTCAAGACGCCGTCGTCCCCGAAATGTGACTTAAGCGCAGGGTTCAGCCGTTTCTTTTCAACCACCGAGGCTAGGTTACCGTACACACCACCTACGCCATCTCTTCCAATACCATCCAATTATCTCCCGTCTGTACTATATCGTATCGAAACAGAGGAATGGTTGGGAAGGAGGCGGAGTATCGGGACAAGGTTCGCGCGAACCTCAAAGATGTTCTCGGACTACTCCAGAGCAAGAAAGTCACAGACAGGAAGATGGGACTCGAGCAGATAGAACAAGTGTTCTCGGTGATTTATTTCGCCTGCATTTATCTAAATTGCCCGCTGACCGCTCCCGTTTAATAGCATGATCAGGCCGTAGAGTATCTTGAACCGGCCGACGAGGGGTCAGAATCCAAAGGAAATGGAAAGACCTGGCTCTCTGTATTCCAAGCAATGTTCAATGTCGTTGTTGAGGAACGCAGGGCGTACCTCGTCAACAAAAAGACCACCGCGCAAGAAAACAAGCTTGAAGCGGCAGCCAGGAAGCTCCGATGGTTGACGAAACGGGCCCTGCGCAAAATAAACCGCCGATTGCTTAAAGCTCTTATCACCCACCTCACACAATGCATTCACGAAAAGGGAGAAATCATTAAGCCGCTAGCGAGCGAATACTCCGACACGCTCTATGTGGTTCTCTCCTACCCACCGCATTTAGATCATCTAACTGCCGAGTCGTGGAACGAGATTCTTGTCCTCGCCTTCTCCGGAGCACTTGGCGATCCAATTCCGCGACCTTTGGTGTGGACCGAGGATGATAATCCTTCGACATACCTGGACGAATCCTCCGAATCAGACGACGCCGAGTCTGCACCGATGAGCAGTTCACGAAAACGGACTCGCGCCGCGTCGGCTCAGATGGCCAGCTTTCCAGCATCAGCAGGCACGCTCTCTGCAGCACTATCCACAGAACAGATCAATCTCATGGGTGTAGTTCGCCTCCTCATTCGGTCCCCACATGCTCCAATCCTCCAACAAGTCGACGTATCGGAAGCCGAAGATTCCCAGTCCGACCCTCTTATTCTCGCTCGGATCCTCTTGTCAAAGTTTGCAAGATTCTTCCGACAATGGCCTAAAGAGACCAGTGGTCATAAAAATGCCGTACTCGCTCTCTCTGCACTGCTTACCGAGCTCGAGTTCAACGCTCGTGAAGTGCTTTCGGAAGCTTCAGTAATACTTATTCCCCAGCTCCTCAGTCTGTGGAAGGTATCGACCAAAAGCAAAGATATGAAAGAGTCGCTCCTCATCACACTGCGCGTCTTATTCCCCTTCCGGCTCCTCGTCAAAGATGGCCCACCGCTCGATCTGGATGCAGTTTGCAAGAACCTGGAAGACGGCGTAAGGCCACAAAAAGACTGGAAGCCTCTTCCACTGGAATCGCTTCGTCTGACCCTCCTTGACTTCGATTCCCGGCATGGAGAAGCATTCTGCGCGAGGACGTTTCAACGAGGATTCAACTTTGACGACCAACACGCTTTCGTGTGGTGTGCAATGGAATTCCACGCGGACTGTATAATTGAGGTAGGGCCGATTCCAGAATAATGCCGACGAAGAACTTACCTGATGCCTTAACATAGTCCATGCGACGTGCCCGAGAGGCTATTGAACCACCAACACCCCGAAAAGCCAAAAAGCGACCTCGACTCCAGGTACCAGAGCCTGTTGGAGACCTCATTCGGCGATGTACGCGTCCAACCACCCCCGAAGTCCGTTACTATTCCCTTCAAGTGGCCCTGTTCGTCATTGATCGACACTGGACATCCCTCACCGAGAGCGACCGCATTGACGTAGTGAACGAGCTCACTCTGGCTCTTGGCGCCGAGGATGTTACGACCCAATCTCTTGCATTCCTCTGTCTTGCTGCAATCGCGGCATTGTCATCCCCCGACGATTACAAGCTCGGCGAGGATGGAGGACGGGCTGTTGATTGGAACAGTCTCTGGGAGAAAGGGATCCGCAACGCCGGAGTGCTCAGCGTTTGTCGCGCTGCCATACACATGCTTCACATGATCCTTCGCCAACGGTTGGTGGAGCGAACTCAAATGCTGAAAGACATCGTACGCCTCCTGAAGGACGTTGCCGTTCAAGGTCCTGCGCAGCCATCGGACTCGGTCTGCAGCTTCTTTACAGTGGCACTCCAGCTGGCAGGTCGGGATATGCGCCTCCATCAACTCAACCTAGGAGATAATGTACTTGCGTGGCTGTCCGATTGCTGGAGCGTCGGTCCATTGCATGGAAGTAAAGGCCGTTTGTTGCGGCCATATACAGTCAAGGATATGCTCTCCCTTCTGGAGGCTATCTGCAACCTGCACGTCCCGAACTCCTTGAATGATTGCATCCTTTTGCCGGACTCTCTCGTGGTGGAATGGTTCATGGAGAGGCACAGGACAGACTTGATCCGCCGATACTTTTTCGAGAGCCGTCTCGAGCCAATCACTACTCAGGTGGCTGCTGGCGGGGCTAGCTCTGTCCTTCAGTCAGGTCAAGCGGAGGTGCGAAATGCCGAACAAAGAATGCCCCCAGTCACAGCCCAAAAGTGTACCCGCTACCTACAGAAGTGCATCGACCAGCTTTCAGCCCAATGGGAGGATTCCCCCGACATCAGGATGATACACTTCAGTCAGATCCGCTCCGCGTTAGAGACTGCCGTGCTAGGATTGCAGTTCGAGACAAGCCTCAGAATGCAAGGCATCCGTGCCAACAGAAAGCTGATGCGTTCAGCATACGAACTAACTCTCCGACTGATGGAAAATATGGTGGCAAAAACGTGGAAAGATCCGGAGAAGGCTTTGATGCTTATGGCTCTAGATCCATTGGTGTCAGAAGGAGGCGAGGTTGTCCAGCTGGCACCCTTCGAGGTCATCACCAAGCCAGGTCGCTCCAGCGGGCTGAGACACGGCACTACAACAGCAACGCCTTCATTGCCCAAGAGCAAAGCGGCCGCACGTTGCGCTGTTTTATGGGAAGAACTCTCCGTAAGCTATCCTCCACAATGTGAACCTAGTTAATCCTGTTCGCTAACCACAGAGCTGCTCAGAAATGCGCCGAAGTAGATCAATCATTCAAAATGTCCAGAACTATCCTAACCAGTTTCGGAGCAAACCTGGCATTCCCTGGAGCCGACGATGTCCATGATGATAACTTTGCATCGCCGTCGGACGAGGTGACGGGTGCTCTTGCCGATGGTCGTGTTGGCAACCAGCGATCCATAGCCTTCGCGTCCTGGACCTGGACCTGCATTCGACTTCAGACGGTCCCACCCCTCTTTATTGGTACCCCTGACAGCTCCCAAAGTGGCACCGAGTCGCTTGTCGAATTCTTCCTGCAGTCAAATCGCGAAAGGATTGGACAATTTGGGCCCATCTTTTGTGATGCAATCTCTGCAGGACATGTTCAACTAGAGCTTCCAAGCCTGTCATCAATCATCGACTGGTTCTCTCTCCTTTCCATCCACGAATACTCTCACAGTGAGAACGCTCGCCTTCTTCTTATACACCTCCTCACCGCAAGCATGGATACCTGGATCGATCTCGACGAGCAAAGCTCGAGCCCTGATGAGACTGAGGTTGCCATCAACGTCAAACAACTTTGCGCATGGATTGTTGGCTTAGCATACGGAGAAAAGCACAGGTCTTGGCGCGTGCGGGAGTGTCTCGCCAATTTCCTGGACCGATACATCCAGCGGGATCCTCATCAACGATTCCTATCCATATCCCACATCGAGGAAGACACCGATGACGCAGATGAAGTTGCCGACTCGCTCCCTGGATTAACGATACTTGCCAGGATGACGCAAGATATGGACGCCCGAGTCCGCTTTCGTGCAGCGAGCGCTAATGCTCGAGCATTGGATTCTACAAGTGCAGCATCTGTGGCGACTGCGGATGAACTGTACGTAGCGATTTTTCGCCAGTGCTGTATTCAGCTATCGAGGTCTGTGGACGATTCATCTATTCTATCCATGACTCTGACTCAGTGCCGCCTTAGGTATGAGCACATGCTCACCCGGTTCGTGGCTCTGGGCAACCTCTTGGTGGTTGACTCTTCGCTGAGTCGTGGTCCATACTGGCATTTGGTCGAAACTGGGTTTCATGGTTCCCTATTTCTACCTCACCTCGAGGCAGTACTGGAAGCCTGCGCCAGGAGCCTGGGATTGGGTGGACGCTCATCATTATTCAGGGCTTACGCAACAAACGTGGCTGATGCTGCCTCAAAGTACAACCTGGAATTCACTCTCCTTCCGCCATCTCTCCTTGGGTTCCAAACGCGAAAGGAGATGATCATTGAATCGTTTCCTTTGATCGCTCCTACGTATTGCTGGCGGATGGAGCACGACCCTTTCGGCGTCTTCAAGCTTCGCTTCGCTGTCGAATACATTGAAAAGTCAGGTAAAACTCCGAAAGAAGCATTCCTTGATATTCTCCCGGACGTTCTGGCCTTGAGGATTTCCTTCTTCATCGACGACAAAACACGCGACATGAACCCCAACTTCGTCCTCACTCTTGAACAGGATAGGGAGTTGGAAAACACCATAAACCAACTCATCGCCTACGCAACGGAAGCGAATCCCGTCGACGTCGTACGAGAGTCCTGGGATCGAATAACGTTCAAGATTGTCAAGCTCTTTACTGATACAGACTGCACACCTGATGGCCCGATATGTCGAGCGCTCCGAACTGTAGATGGCGAATCAACGGCGGACGCCTTTGTTCAGTTAACCCAGTTCCGGAGACCGTCCGATTTCAAGACTCACCAACCGAACCCTCCCGCCGTCTGTGCCGTCACTATTGCCAGAGCTTTGAAGCGCCTGCAAAGTCTGGTATCCAGGTCGACGCCAGAAACGAAAGACCGCGCAGTCAAGGTGTCGAGTACAGGGATGGTATTTCATACCTTATTCCACCTCATGGCTGCCATCAATACGAGTCCGCTGCTAAATGAGCAGTTTCGCCTCGTTAACGCGCTCTGCTTCCACATCGCCCGCAATCACGCTAAATTCAAGGACTACACACTTCTCCGCGCGTTGGCCCATGGTGCCATTGCATTGCTACAGCAGTACGACCTTGCACATGCCGCACAATCTATCCTGGACTGGTGTCTAGAACAGTACAAACACCTCGATGGCGATAAGTTAGTTGGATTGGACAACCACCTGAGCCGCATAGGCCAAATTGCTGCCGACTACCTAAAGCATGAAGCGGACCCTGGTGTCCGACAGGTCGGAGAGGAGCTCCTTGCATGGGTCGAGTCCTGGATGGTGGATGCCGTAACAAACACCACTCGCCCCTACATCCTCATCGCGATAATTACTTGGCCACGAACAGTCGACTTCAGTGCTGTTGCGTCGGGCTCTGATATTTACCAGAGCATACCCAACGCTCTCACAGTAACGAACAGAAGCCCAGGAAAGTTCCGCATTGTAGGCCGCCTTTGCGACGCTGCCTCAGAGGGAATTGATGAGGTAGATTTTTGGACTTTGAAGAGTTGCATTCCTCCAGTAGATGATACGAGGGATGAGGATGTGGATGCTTTCGTGGAGCTGCTTTTCCGTTCTGCTGGTCAGGTTCAAACGGTCCCTGATGAGCCGCTGAACACTCCATCGCTCGGGATGCGGTTCACCCTCTCCAATCACCAATTCCCTGGTTCAAAGCAGTATCTCGTGCTAGCTCTGCACGAGATGTTAGCCTCGGAATCAAGTAGCAGAGTGGACCTGGGTTACCGGACGCTTCGCGCGACCTTGGCGGCGGGCTTTTCGGCACAAGAAATGACGACAAAGATGGCACCGCAACAATACATCGCATTTGAAATCAAACTTCTCAATCACTTCCGTATGCCTCTAACTGTCCCGGGAAGCCGTTCGCTGGAAGAGTTGCTGACTGGGGATCATGTCACTGCATGCAACAACTTCGATAGATGGATAATCAACGTGACCCTGCTTTTCAGTGGAGTCCTCGCTATTCAGGATCCTTTCTTTGGACATCTCTGTCACGCGTTGGCAAACGACACCGCACTGGCGGAAGAGGCATTCCCAATCCTAACTCGGCAACTTCTTCTCGGAGCGCCCATTGATTCTCCCCAGTCACCTCGTGGACTCCTTACAAAATACTTCACTCAAGTCCTTCAGCAATCCGATGTCTCTGTTGGATGTCGCCGGTCAATTATCCACCTGATCCTGCACCTGCGCCACTTTGGCCCTCCAGGGAACATCAATCCTCTAGGCTATAATCATTGGTTGAAAATCGAACACCTACTCCTGGCCCAGGCGGCTACATATTGTGGATCCTACACCACCGCGTTACTCTTTCTGGAGTTGGCCGCGGAGGATTTGGCGCCAGGTGGAAGAGCCGCATACGATGCAGCTGCGGAGGACATTCTCTACACCATTTACAGCCACATCGACGAACCAGATGGGTTTTACGGAATTGTAACAGAAGATGTTCGCAAGTTCCTTCTTCGACGCTTTACTCACGAATCTCAGTGGGACCAGTCGTTCAGGTTCCACGGGGCCGCTTTCGAGACTGAACCTGCGGCGAGTACCAACGCTGCCGAAGTTGTGCGGGCCCTCCACAACTTCGGATTCGACAAGCTGGCCACCCAGGTGTATAATAGACCCGAGCTCGAGCAGTCATCCCCAGATATGGTCGAACTTACATATGGTCTTGGGTGGAGAACGGAGAACTGGGACCTGCCAATGACGGAGTCTGATCAAACCCTCGGTCCGAATTCCGTCCTTTATTCTGCTCTCCAGGCCGTCCATAGAGATCGCGAACCGGAACTTGTTGACCAAAAATTAAGGTTCCACCTTCGTCGCCAAGTCGCTCTTCTTCGGTCGATCGGGAACGAAGATATGACCGGCATCAAAGAGTCTATCCGCCTCCTTATGTGTCTTGGGGAGCTCCGTCAAGCAGCCGTATTTGGGACCGATCTACCTAGCACCGCTCCTGAAAAGTTCAACCTCTCTCCAGACTTTGAGTAAGTTTAGGGTTTCGTTCACTCTTGACCGATGCTAATGCGATTCAGTTTCGAAGACTACGATACAATTATGGCCACTCGCATCTCTTGCATTCGATCACGGAGAACTCGCGAAACTGCAGAAATGCTGGGCGACTCAGCAGATGACTCTATAGCCAACCTCATAACTGCCGAGTTCAAATCACTCATGAGCCTCGGGGAGTTTGCGGTTGCAAATGACCATACGCAAGTGGCATTAAATACCCTGAACCGTGCACAAACTCTCACTCAGGACGACACATCGCGATTTGTACTGGAATGCGAATTTGCTTCTGTTCTGTGGAAACAAGGGGAACAAAAAATTGCGGTCGACTTGTTGCGTCGTCTCACAGACAAAGCGTCAAAAGATTCTCAAGTCATCCGCCATAAGCTTCCCTTCCTTCTTTCCCAGCTGGTGAGTATGATCTACTTATTGTGGCCCTTCCAATTCATTGACTTCTTTAACTTAAATAGGGTGAATGGTCCGCTCAAGCCGCTCTCGAGAAGCCTGTCGACATCCGAAGAAATTACTTCGAACGAGCATTGGAGATGTTGAAATCAGAAGGGAAGACATCTTCAGTGGAACGAGCAAACGTTTCACACCGGTTTGCAACGTTCTGCGAGCAGCAGTATCTAGCACACGTCAGGTCCCCTGACGTGGCTCACCTTCGAAGCACTAGCGACGATCTCCAAGCTGAGGTGGCTCAACTAGAAGCCGAGATGAGGCCCCTGATAGGAAATGATCACCGGGAATTCAAGAAGTATGAAAGACAGCTAAAAAAGACAAAGGATGAATTGTCTGAGTATCGGGCCAAATATCAGGCGCATGTGCAAGCATCGGCACATTTCTTGCAGATTGCCATCGAAGAATTCGCACGTTCCCTAGCAATGACGACAACCGGACACGAGGTGGATACTGTCATTCGGGTTTGCTCCCTCTGGTTCTCCAACTTCCGAGATCTGCCTCTGAACCAGGCTATCGCCATCCCGTTGCTGCATATTCCTTCCCACAAGTTGATATTCATGTCCCATCAGCTTTCAAGCCGCCTGTCGACTCAGGACGCTCACTTGGGCCAACGAACCTTGCAAAAAGTGCTGCGCAAGCTCAGCTCTCAGCATATCTTCCACACCTTCTACCAGTTGTTTGCTCTTGCGCATGGCGGAAAGGATGGAGGTCCCATGAAATCGCGCCGAAGTCTCCGGAACGTTGCGGAGGAACCTGAGGGGGACGAACACCGGGTGGAGGCTGCGCAGAACCTGATCCAGATTTTGCGGTCTGAACCCAACACTCAGGCTCGAGTCAGGGACTTGGAGATGGTCTGCTCCGCTTACCTGGAATGGGCGAAACATCGTCTCGACAAATCCAAGCCCGGAGCCGAGTCGCCAATACCACCCGAGATGAAGATCCGAAGTCTAACCAACGTTCAAGTACCCATAGCGACGGAGCAGCTGGAACCAGACCCGACTGGCAAGTATGAACACATTGTCACGATTCAAAGCTACTACCCGTCTTTTACCACCGCTGGCGGTATAAATCTCCCCAAGATCACACGTTGCCTTGGCTCCGACGGAATCGCCAGGAAACAATTGGTAAGTAGAAGAACGTCAAGAAACGTTTTACTTCTTGGCTGAAGTTACTGTGGTAGTTCAAGGGTCAAGGCGATGACGATATGCGACAAGATGCAGTGATGGAGCAGGTCTTTGAGCTAGTCAATTACCTTCTTGCGGGAGATCGGGAAACTCGGAAGCGTCGTCTGTGCGTTCGGACATACAAAGTGTTACCACTGGCGCCTCAGGCTGGAATTATCGAGTTTGTCCCGGATACGATCCCGCTCAAGTCGTGGCTGGATAGGGCACATCCAAAGTAAGCTGTGTCTTTCAACCAGCGGCTTCCCAGCTTTGACCGACCCATACCTCTCCCAGGTATCGTCCTAACGACATGTCGGAGGGAGAAGCAGCCAAGCGACTCCACTCAGCACGCGAGAGGAGACAAGACGTTGTGGAAGCGTATTTAACGGTCTGCGCTCGATTGAAACCGGTCATGCGACACTTCTTCACCGAAGCCTCGAAGCTACCCATGGCTTGGTTTGGCATGAGGCTGAATTACGCTCGAAGCGTGGCCACCACGTCCATTGTTGGTCACATGATTGGTCTGGGAGATCGGCACACCTCGAATATCCTTTTGCAAGACCAAACCGGTGAAGTCGTTCACATCGACCTTGGTATTGCGTTCGATCAGGTGGGACAGCCTCAACTGCAACATTCATAGCGCTTAAACTGACATCTCTCTTAGGGGCGGCAACTCGGTATTCCCGAACTCGTTCCCTTCCGTCTTACTCGTGACATGGTTGATGGTCTTGGAACGTCGGGTGTCGAAGGCGTCTTCCGACGCTGCTCGGAGGAGACCCTACGTGTTCTGAGAGAAGATTCAAACGTCATCATGACTGTCCTCGGAGTTTTCAAAACAGATCCTCTTTACTCTTGGTATGCGCTGCTCCTCTCTTTCCTTTGTTATCACTCGATCTAACGTGCGCCCCTAGGACCGTGCACCCTCTCAAGTTACGACGAAAGCAACAAGAAACTGTACCAGCTGCTACCGCCCGCAGCACTCGCCCCGGACCAGATACGCACAGCACTATGGACACAGCTGGAGGCATGGAGGATCAACCAATGGAGACCGACACTGTCGAGAAGCTCGCAGAACGTGCTCTCGCTTCCGTTGCTCGCAAACTGGACAAAAGCCTGAGCGTCTCTCATGATGTGCAAGAACTGATTTCTCAAGCGACCGACCCTAACAATCTTGGAAAGATCTACTTTGGTACGTGCTGTGGATTCTATTCTCGGTTTCTGAACATTGTCACTGACCCACCCAACATGAAGGCTGGCGACCTTGGCTGTGAACCCGCCGTGAATATGCACCTCCAATTTCCCCCTCATCTCATTTTGCGTGCTCGAATACCCTCACATTCAAAACGTCTCTGTACCGCTGTTGTAGAATGACAATTGTTTTCCATTTTATTCAAATAATCGATTGTTCGGGATAGAAGGGTAGAACGGATGCTCCTCCAGACTCTTGGGTCCTAATATGAAACACCTCGTCCCACCACTCCTCCGACGATCACAAGAAACAGATCTGGGTTCGAAAGAGCCAGCGTCGGGTTGGGAATCTTTTTTACCTCGCCAACAACGCCCTACAATCCTAATCGAGTTGAGAAACACCGTACCCGTCAGCGGATTCGGGTGGCTCACGGAAAAAAAAATCCATCTGGAAGGCTTACCATCTATCGGTCCAGCGGAGATATTCAAAGGGACTTTCAAATTTGTGAACGGGTTGACATGGCAAGAGGCACGTTCATCCCCATCTTCGATCAACTAAATGGGGTCAAGGTGAAGGACGTGACGATCGAAAGTAGGTGCATGCACGGAAAGGAGTTGATTAACTACTTGGGGAAGGTGAAGGAGGATTCCCGATGGCTTCTACCGCGCTTGGTATTGTTGACGATCGGAGGTCCCGCTGCAATGGCCACTCCCCTCTTGATTGCTCTGCAGCATCGAAAGCACCACGATCTCTTAAATGGGACGCCAACAGCACCACGACCGGTTACGCTGGAGCTTTTAATCACGAAGGCCTGCGTGGGGTGGAAAAGAAAATGGAGAAGGCCCTCGCCGGGTGCATCAGCTCGAGAGGGACGTTAATTCCAGCGAGTCGGCGGGGACATGGAGACTCCGACGATGATTGGGAGGTGGGAGTTGAGGTGGATAGAACAGCCACGAGAAGGAATTGCGCTCCAATGGGTACAAAGGGGAAAAAAGGCCAACAATTACATGCTCTCTAACCAATGAAGGGATCACGAGACGGAAAGGAGATAGCAGTGGAAGCCGCACAACAGATATGGCAGTGGTAGTAGGTAGGGACGTAGCTGGAGCATGCAGCGTAATGATGTATATAAGGAGAGGTTTAAAAGAAGGGGCATATCATACACATGTTGAAAAGAAGGTCCGCGTCGTCAGCTGATTAAAATGTAGTTGATCACTTCTTGGACGCTTCTCGGGCCGCCTTGATCAACGGTACCAATGTTCGAAGCGGTTCCGCTTTCTTGAAGAATGGATGCTGGAAATTGGGTGGATCCAACGTCAATTATCTGCTTTCCACTAACAAAAGGGGGACTGAGTCGAGAAAACCAACCTGCAAGAGAGTCGCGACATTGGGTCTCTTCTCAACGTCAACTTCCAAGACTGAAGCGAGGTAATCCCTGAACACAGGCGACAGGAGGTCCGGGTTGGCGATCTCGGGAGTTCTGTTGGTGGCAATGAGGTACAATGCCTTGAGCGGGTTCTGATTGCGGTATGGAGGTTCGCCTTCCATCATTTCTGTATATCGTGTGCAGGGTAAGAAGCCAAGTAGCGCGCTTGCCCAATAACGCTTACCGATTGCAACGATGCCCAAACTCCAAATGTCGACTTTTGGACCGTACGCTTTACGGGTGACGACTTCCGGTGCCATCCAATAATGGGTGCCGATCATTGTGTTCCGCTCTGAAACGTTGGGGTCGGAGGTTTGGGCGGAGCAACCGAAGTCGACTGGATGTTCCTTCACCAGTCAGACCTTCGTATGGAAATCCAAGATAGCTCACTCACCGAGCTTGATATCACCTTGGAGGCTGAGCAAGACGTTGCCGCTCTTGATGTCTCGGTGAATGACACCATGCCGATGCAAGTGCTCCAACCCTTGGCACGTCTCCCTCGAGACCGCAGCTATTTGACCCTCGGTCATCAAATTGCTTTTCACCACGTCCTCCAGCGATCCACCTGGCGAGTGAGCGAGAATGCTCGTTAGTCCCTATCCTGCCACACGCGTGGACGAATGGTTCTAAGGAGACGACGCACCCTCCATGTACTCCATAACGACCCACAAATCGTTCTTGTACAAGAAAGAATCAATGTAGTTGACGATATTGGGGTGCCTTGAAGACCGCATGACCAAGATTTCGTTGATGATGAGGTCCTTCTTGGGTTGCTTGTCCAAGTCCATTTGCTTGATGGCGACGCAGAGGTTGGTCCCGACTTGGTAAGCGGCGTATACACCTCCAGAAACACTGAATAAACGGAAAAGATCCGACGCTCGTCAACAGGCGCCCGGGAGCTAAAACGGGAGGTAGAAAAGGGAAGAAAACTCACCCTTGTCCGATCTTGGTCAAATTCCTGTACAACCTCGTCGGGTCCGCATCCGTGCAGATCGCCTTCAGCCTCTTAACGAGATCGCCTTCATCCTGCTTCGGCTTCTCCCGTCTCCTCGGGTGGCCTGGCCTGCACCGGCGTGCTTGGCCAGGGACTGAGTGGTGGGGGATTGCGGCTGAGGGGCGCGCGGGGGTTGCGGTTCGTGACGCGTTGGACTTGAAGCGTTCGCTATCCGAACGATACGGGGCTCAGGCGCAGAAGGCTGCTGATTGTGCCTCTCCCTCCGGGGCCTCGCATTCCCTCGATCCACCTCCCTCTCCTCCCCGCGCTTGCTCTCCTCCCGATTTAGGGGCAACGGACCAGTTGTTATCGCGGGCGCAGTGGGCACGCCGACCCTGGTCGCTTGTTCCCTCCAATGGAGCCCGTCGTACTCTCCCTGGAAAGTGCCCGATCGATCCTTGTGTGTGTGCGAACGGGACAAGCCACCGTCGGTCTTACTGTTGGATCCTTGTTGGGTGGGTTGGGGTGGGACTAGGGACCGTTTGGAGGTCGAGCGATCGAGCGCGACGGTCGCCGCCGAGGGAACTGAAGCGCTCGGGACGGGTCGGTAAGGTTGAGGAGCGAACACTCCGCCCGCCGGATGTATGTACATCGCTGAAGATGCCGGGGGAAGGAAGGGCTATATACCAAATCGAATAGAATGCCGGTGGGGTAAGGTGCACCGAAGGAGGAAGGGTCAGTCAGGAGTGAAATTACGGCGAGGCATGCGGGTGCAGGGGGTAACGTACCAGGTATTCTTCTTCTGAGTCATAGTACTCCGTTGTTGGGCCGGTAGCCATGTACTCATCTGCAATCTTTCCCTCTTGGTAAAACTTGACGATCTCCATCACGGCTTGCGGGTTCTTTTCCTGATCTAGACGAGTGATGCCGTTCTCTTGCAGGATCTGTTGCCACTGCTGGGGCAAGCCGGTGAACTCGCCCGTCCACCCGTTGAAGCCGACGTGCCTTAAGTGGACGGGATCGTAAGGGGTGCTGATCTCGGGACGCTTGGCGGGGGTCAGGAAGTCTAAGTGAAGCGATTGGGGATCAGTCAGCAGACAGTTGGAAGTGAAAGGAAGGCTTTATGACACACCGCTCATGAAGGAGAACATTCCTTTCTTATTCTTGGCCTGAGTGCTGCCACGAGGTCTCCCGACGGTGTTGTCGTCGCTGATGACGCTTGGAGGAGGTGAGTCATCTGAATCGAGGGGAGGGATATACTGATCTGGTGCAGTCTCTAGCTTTGCGAAGTTTGGCATAGCAAATCGGTGACTTTCAAAGCAGGCCTTTGAGCACAAGTCTTGTCCTCCGACTTTAGGGTATTGCTGGCAGTTCTAAACGAAGCAAGATAGTTCGCGTCAAAGGCAATGCTCGATGAGCGCGAACGAGAGTCTGGCTGACCATGCATAATGAGCGCGCTCGATAGCGAGCAACATCTTTCTGTGAAGCGCCACCCCCATGCCCACGACGGAGAGACAATATTCCTGCTTCCTGGTCCTCCCAAGCCCCAAAACGAGCTTTCGCTTTAGAAGGAATAACAATGTATTGCAAAATCCTTGACGATGAAGGTCGTCGCGTAGGGTCAAAATTCCAGCATTGAGGAATGATCGACTGCAGCGAAGACACTCCCGTATGGCAAGCCGGATCGACACCAGTGCCAAGGATCATATTTTTAAGCGCGTCGATTGAGCCTGGATTTGATTTTTTGTATATCTCCAGGATAATAGCAGAGTCTTTCGTTCTCGTTGAGTACGGAACGCTTTCGGTCATTACCTAAGTGAGGGTTAGTCCCACTTTGCAACA
>KN822970.1:171434-182555 GCA_000827465.1 Tulasnella calospora MUT 4182
ATGACTAGGTGGTCTAACCGGTTTAAAACGAAGAACGATGAGAGCAGCATGAAATGAGAAAACTCGTTTCCTTGGCTTGCAAATCCTTTGCTTCCCAAGGGTATTTTAGCAAATGCTGATACATAGAATAATGTCCTCCTTACCGAGATGTGCGATTTCCCAGGCAAGTCTTGCAAGCCCTGCTCCGGGAACGAGGACGCGGATGTTCAATCTTAACCGCAGAAAGAATGAAATTCGGTTCATTAGAATCAATCTTGAGATGAATTAAACTGTGAACCACATACCGTTCTTCTTGCGGAATATCAGAGAAGTGCTCTAGAAGAGCGTCAATCATGGGCTTGTAACACATGTCCCGCTCTGGCTTTCCCTAATATACCAGTCTCGGTTAATTGGGATGTGGGTCCAACATTAGAGTTTCAGTCTCTGGCACACCTGTTCACTCCAGTCTCGTACAAATTGCTTGAGCGTGCTTCTCAACTTATCCATGTCAAAGTCGGTAGGCTTGTCTTTCTTCTTTTTTGACCGACCTCCATGGCCGTGACCGTGATCGTCATGTCCGCCATGGGAATGCGAGTGGCCTCCACGGCCAGAGTGGGAATGACCGCCGTGGCCCGAGTGGCCGCCGTGTCCATGCGAGTGTTGAGGGCCGCCATGTGATTCATGTTCTGAAAACAAAGGAAAATTGGTTATGGATTAAAACGGTTGATACGCACTTCTCACCGTGCTCGTCATCATCTGCATCCTCATGAGAGAAAATGTCTGGATGGTCGACAATCAGATCTAGGAAAGCTTGGTTTGCAGCAATCTTCTCGTCAATATCTTCCAGCCGCTGTTTCCATCCAATTTGCTCTAAAAGTTCTTGATTCTTTCGAGGGAGTCGATGAAAGTCTTTTCTGCGCCTATTATTTGCTGAAAGCTGAAGTAGTGCGGAGATTGAGTCACAACTCTGCAGTCGCGTATCCCTAAGCCCTACATGATACGTTTCGTACTCTCTGAACGTCCTGATAACATGAGCAAAATGCTGCGCCTCGAGGTCTTCTGGGTCCTCCGCTTCGTGATGCCTTGGCTGGTTGCCCATGATGCCCCGCAGTCGTGGTTGGGCTTTAATGGGCGCCTTTAGCCAGATTGGGGGCGTGGGATGTTCCGAGTTGCAATGCTGACCACTGCCTCATCCATCGATCCTTTCTCATTGCTGTCACCTTCTCTCTTTCTCTTCCGAAAGTCGATACATGTCAACTGCCAGGCGGCCGAGGACCATCCAGGAGCTTGCCCAATTCGCCACGACGCAAACCTATGACCCATCACGCGAGCTCAAGGACCAACTCCGCGCCGCGGAACACCTCAGAAAGCAGGGAAAGGAGTACGAAAATGCAGGAGACCTAGAAAATGCTTTCGTCAACTTTGCTCGAGCAGCGACAATCATCCTTGACAAGATACCAAGGCACTCGCAGTACCATAAGCTGAGCCATGGTCAGAAGGAGACGCTAGCAGGGGTAAGTCGCCCTCTCGCTCTCGTGTGGCCAACTTTGTCGCGAGCCGTGACATGGACATTTTGGACAACTGGTCTCGACCAACCTTACACCTCTAACTCGACTGATTCACCCGGGCATGTCGGCGACTTTTACGTGCATCACTTGCCCATTCCCAATTCCCAGAGTCCGTGGACCATCCGCTAATGCAGCACGCTTCCCCCTTCAGAATGGCCAAGATCTTCTCGAGAAGCTCGAGCGTCTCAAGCCTCGTATTAATGATGCACACGAGCATTGGCTCGCGTCGGGGGGAGAGGCTGCAGCGGCGCGTGCGGAGGCTGAGGCCGCAGAAAGGGAAGAGGAGGGACGACACCGAGAGCAAGAGGAGAGGCAGCGTCAGGATCGACGGCGACAGGCCGAAGAAGAGCGGGCCCGAGTAAATGACGAAGAAATGTATCGGCGGAGAGATGCAGAGGAGAGAGAGAGGGCCTACCGGAGAAAACAGGAAGAGAAGGAGCGCGAGATGAGGGCACTCGACGTGGCCAGGATTGCTAGGGAACAGGCTAGAGCTCAGAAGCAGCAAGAAATGGACGATTATAATCGCTCCGCAAGGAGACGCGATAACGAGAGGCAGTCTGCACGCGATTGGAAGCAGCAGGGTGTCTTTGCGGATGTGAACGCCGCAGCGGGGATCGACTATCCCTCAGGCCGTTTCCCAAGAGAGCTCGACGACCCCATACCCAATCGGAGGCCAACACCTAGCGGTACCTCTCCTACCTCTCCAAATCCTATCACATATCCTTCCGTTCATCCCTCACAGATTTCCTATGTCACTCCACCGAAGCGCGACGACCTCGGTTTCTCTTCTCCAGGACCCTTACCCCTGGAAAGTCCAAACCACCATCAATACCAGAACCCGATGGACTCGAACGACTACACCTACCTTAATGACGCGCCCCAAAGGCCGAACTATCGGGGGTTGATGACCACCTCATCCCCTCCACAACAGAACCAACGACCGATCGAGTATCCCCAACTTATGTCGCAACATCAGATGCAACAGGGTTACCGACCCTCAGCGTCCGGGATGTTCATGGACCCAGCTCTCATGTTCGCCGAATCGCCTCCCGGACCGCCAATACCCTCTTTTCTTACTGGTCCCCTGAGCTACCCTCAGCTTCCAAATGCTGTCACCTCTTCATACTCGTATCAACCTCAAGCACCCCTTGCACCCGCTCCGATACTTCAGCGAACCCCGTCAATACCAGCTATGGCGTATACCCCACCGAGACAAAACTCTGGTACTCGATCGGCTGCTTCGAGCTCTGGATATCCCATCTCCATGCCCAACGCCGTGCCTGCAAGACCAGCAAAGGTTCCTATCAGTCCACCAAGGGTATCGTCGCAATCCTCAGGACGCAAATCCGCAACGCCACCACGGTTTTCGGTGGAAGCGGAACGTCGAGATTCTCCAGAACCCATACCATCTGAGGTGGCTTCACCTCCCAAGTCCGGCCTCTGCACTGTTTATCTGCCTGGAGAGACTCTGCACAAATTTATGCGGATAGCAGCGGTGAACACGGAGCGGAAGGTGGAAACGTGCGGGCTTTTGCTTGGAAGGAAGACTCGGAACACGTATACTGTGCAGTCGCTCTTGATTCCGAGGCAGACGTCGGATGAGAACTCGTGTACCATGACGAATGAAGAATTGGTGTTTGAGTTCCAGGAAAACAGAGGATTGTTGACTTTGGGCTGGGTAAGCTTGTACTCTCCGCCTTGAGAAGCGGTGACGCTGACTTTTCTGATCGGTAGATTCATACACATCCAACGCAATCCTGTAATTTCTGTTCACATATGTCATACAAGACCTGATCTGATGGCTTTGCATTCCAGGTTTCATGTCATCTCTCGACCTGCATACTCACTCTGCCTTTCAAGCCATGTTACCAGAAGCCTTCGCCATCGTCTGTGCCCCAAAGTCGAACCCATCGTAAGCACAAAGCCCTATAGACGAGGTCGATGGATCTAACCTCTCCACCACGTAGCTTTGGCATTTTCCGTCTTACCGATCCACCAGGCCTCCAGGTCATCATGAGCTGCAACGATCAGAGAACGTTCCACCCACATCCGGATAAGCCAATCTACACGGATGCGGACAGTGGACATGTTAGGATGATGCCTGAACTACCTTTGGAGATAGCGGACCTGCGGAACGAGTTTTGAGGCAATGGGGAACTCCGGAGTAGGTCCACGACGGTTGATAACTTGACCATCGTTGAACCCAAGACGGAGTCGTTAGAATCGGAATACTTAATTTAATTTGTTGGTAAAATGAACTAATCTAGTGGGTGATGCTGGGCTTGTGGAACGTGCGGAAGGGCGTATATTAATGACTCGAGGCGCCCCGTCGGTGAATTGTTCCGTCTGTCATCTAGCACAGCGTCGAAACCTCTCTCCCAGGACCCTTTACGCGCAACTCTCTCGTCTCAGAGCCCACCAAATTAAAGAAACCGAGTTTCGCTTTGTGCTATTGAGTTCAGGGAAGCCGACTTGCAATCGGCTGCAGGGGTACGCTAACAACGTCTACTGGTAAGCGCAAGTCCTCACCCTGACACCCACCGTCGATTCCAAGCTCGCTGTCAAGCCGCAGGGCGTCAAGGACAACTCAAGGGTTCTGTGGTTCAATGGCCAATAGGCCTCGTGAAGGAAGCGGAAACAGCCACCGTTGCTTTGTGCCGAAAATGGCAGGCATGTGTACGCACTAGTGCAGTGCAAAGACCTCCCGCTGTGCTTCGACAGCTCGGTCAATCCCCCTCTCCAAACCATCCACACCCACCGCTACTATCAAGCTCTCGCTACTAGGACTTTCGACCATGAAGAGATTTCGAGATGTGATGAGGAATTTCGGCAACAAAACCAAAGAGATCGTGGTCAGCCCCGAAGCCACAGCCACAATCCTTGTGGTTTGCAAGGTCCTTGGAACGATCTCTGTGCCAGGTGTACAGACGGTATGCACCGGAATCACCGAACTCATAAACACGATGGAGGTGAGTTGGCGGTGAGAGCGCTACTGTGAGGCCAATAGATTATAAACTCCCCCCTCGATAGGCTGCACGCGCCAACGATGAACACTGGAAAGCCCTGTTGGATGTCATGCAACGCTACGCAAAGAAACTTGAGAATTTTGCGGACTCAGTATCCCAGGGTCAACCGTCCAATTACCTCGCCGAATCCACGGACAAGGTAGCGAGGGTTGCGAGGGATGCAATGCTCGAATTCAACCAGTGCGTCGACGTTGAAACGGAGTAATGTTCCTATTCTCTTATACGCACACAGGCAAATCAAATCCACCAAAGACAAAATCGATGCAAGACTTAAGGACGGGACGATCCGAAAGCGGTTCCGCGCAACCGCAATCCAAGGCGAAATTCAGGAATGTCGGCAAGCCCTCGCGGCCGCCCTGGAAGACTTTAACGTGAATATTACCGCTTTCATAGAGCAAAGTAGCTGCTTCTAACAGCTGAATTAGGGCCAAATTCTCAACATCGTCGTGATGAATACTGCGATGGTTCAAGTCACGGTGAACCCTGATCTATATGACATTCCTGGCGCGGTGAGTCGGAATTTTAGCTCGTGCCGCATTTTCACTTTGCTCACCACTTGGGAATATTCTTGCAACCAAAGGAACCAATTCGCAAAGGAGATTACGAGATAAAGGGGGACGTAGAATTCAAGCCCCCACTTATCAACGAAACCTTCTGGGAGAGCCTGGTGCAGGTGAAGTTCGGAAACAATAAAGTTCGCGTAGCAAAGATATACTGCCCCCCTAAAAACTCGAAAGAGACATTCGAGAAGCATATGCGATTTCTTTCCCAGATGTAAGTTGTGGGAGGCGATCTTTCGTTGATCTCCAATTCATAGCACTAATAATCAATCGTTAAGGGGCCCACGAATGGCTCGTATATGTAGATACAATACTGACTCGACGCTGCCTTGTATGATATTCGCACTCAGTGAGCCTGATTCAATGACATCATCCATACTTATGCTTACCATCTCGACAGATTCGGTCAAGCCTCTGATGTCTTACTTGACTGAGCTTTCGCGGACAGACTACGATAAATTTCTTTTTGCGGGGTGGAAACTTGTAGGTTCAATTTATACCGATTTTGTCAGGGGAAGCCCTTCGTTAATTTATTGCGACAGTTCCAGGACCTGCATGTAAGCTTGTCTCTTCCACTCGTTCATCCCAACCAGCTGACCATGTAAATTGTTTAAGAAAGCAGGGAATTTCCTCGTTGACCGGACGGAGGATCTCGTAAACGACTATTCATTTATCGAAGCTTCCATTGTGGTAAGACAACACTGTCACATGCGACGCGCTCGCTCAAGTCTAATATCAATGTCCTAGGATGCAGCTGTAGGATCTAATGACCAACTTGTTATCGCTCCTCCCTTCAATGTTGAGCGCGAACGAACATCCATGCCTAAGGAGAATTACGCGCCGTACGCGATAAAGCGCCACTGGTACGAAGTAAGCAAACCACGTTCATGTGCTCGGTTCCGCCCCTGAACTAAAACGGTTACTCTGTAGAGAGTAATCGGAAGCAGGAGAGGTAGGAAATAATTATTTTGACGCTACGATGTATGCCGCCTTACAAGTATTTCGCTTTCAGAGCTGTATTTTCGAGCCCTACGGCCCTTCACACTGACGCTAGAGGATCCGGACAATGTTTGGAAATTTCTCGCCTATGACCTCGATACGTTCACGTCGCCTTCTCAAGTCTCCAACGCTCTTTACAAGTTCTGGCCGGAGGTCGGGAAACGCCTCATGAATGTTAATAATGAATATTTCGCGGACGACGTGACTGCTGGCGATGTGGGAGTTTTGGAAGTTGGTGACGACGCGAAGATCCAATTTCGATATCTGACCAATATCGCGGACGTGTTTGGTGGTATCAAATTCAAATCCCAAAATTCTCCTACCAGTTCTCCCAACATTTATCGGTGAGCTGGTGAGGAGATCCAACCTTCTGGGCTAAACGCTGACCATGCTTCTTCAAGTGAAACCTGCCATAGCGCGATAGACAGACCGAAAGAGTGGAATTACATTCCACTGATGTACTGGCGGTACAGCATTGATAAAAGTCAGATAAAGCTTTCCGTTTTGGCAAGGCAATTCACGATGCTGGGGGAACGTTATGGCGTACGTCCATCGTCCTTGGCGATGGGTAAGCGGCACCTCGACTCTTACAGCTCCGTAACTGAATTTCTTTCTTCTAGTGCTGAACGGAGATTATAATTTAGAATGCGGTAGTGTTTCCCGCATGAGAGCGAAGCTGCGGAAGGGGCGCACAATCCAATGCTACATCTACTTCACGCCAGATAACAAATATTCGGGGGTGCGATGGTCTTTTCATAAGGAACCACCCTCAGAAAAACAGGCAGCGGCTGAAGCTAAAAAACTAAAAGACTATGAGTGTCCCAAGCTATGGTTCACGTATGTGTTTCGGCTTCTTTTCTTTTCGGGACCATTAGGGACTGATTTGAACATTTAGGCATCGACCATGGTCTGGAATAAAGTACTGGCAGCTCGAAGACCAAGATCTCGCCTTCTACTTGAAAAAATCTGAGGACGAATAAGATATGGCTCGGATTGCGGTCGTAGAACAGTCTAGTGAAACCTCTTCTCTCAACTCGTAAGCTCTGGGGGGCGTTTGGTGCAAATATTTTCGGGCACCACCGGCGCTGGTGGTCGTCTCGTTTCTACTTGTTGTGCTCAATATGACACGCTTGGTTCGCTGTTTGGATACGGAGTCGAACCAAAGGAGTACATATATGATATTACGTAGTTTGTACTTATTTCGGACTTGAAGACAAACGTTTCAACATATCATCCGCATAGGAAAGTTCCGACAGAAGGCGAGCATTCTGACTCCTTTCCGATTTAAACCCGATGGAACACATGTGCGATATCCACCCGCTTTGATCTACAGGTTTGGCCGTGCACACAACGATACCGTGATAGTGTGTATTGTACTACGAAAAACAGGGGCAACAAAAAGATAAAAGAAAACCCCATATTCCCCGGCTAGACTCCGCCGCTCCTCCACTCCCTGCCTCATTGGAGGCCGCACTTTCGCATCCGCAGATGCAAACCATAGTATTGTTGCCTTCTGCGAACGTTGGTGAGGTTCGGATCACGAACTGAGCTACCTCTTCGAGGTTTTGCGCGGCTTTAGGACAAAGCAAGATGATTCCCACATTCTTCCAGTCGGATTTTTTAAACTTCATGATGAAGGACCCGTCTCCAGTCTCGCTCCGATTAACGCAAAACCAGATCTCGTCCTCAGCCGAAACGGAGCCTTCACGTAACTGGTTGAAATACTGCTCGAATGTTAGAAGGACTCTGAGTGGAGCGAATTAGAGCTAGAACTTTCCTCTTTGAGGTCAGTCTCCATTTGGGATGTCGTTACGGTCCGCATTTTTTGGGGGCGAAGGGCGATGAGTGGTGGGATGGGCATCCTGACTGGCAAAAGAATCTGCTTTATGGCATCCAGAGTAACGGATCTCGAGTTCAAGGATTGTTATTTACCTCCTATAATTGAATTGTAGAGCGGAAAAATCGGATGTAGGATTCGGAGAGTACGGGAACGGATACGGCGCCACCATCTTGGCCACACCGGTTTCCGGAATTGTCCATTTGCACCAAAATATATGCGAATCTATAATAAGTGCAAAAAAGACTTGTGATTCTATTGTTATAGTGGTTACGTACGGGAACAGACAATCCTGATCCTACACGACCGCAGACCGTACGAAAGCTTGTCTCTCATGGCATGCAGCTAGCAAAATGAACCCAAATTTCTGAGTTTTAGAAGCTTTATTTTATCTACTGATATCCGTTGCTACAGATAGACCCTTGTAGTGTCGATCTACTGCGAGGTCGTCGGTCCGCTGCACTTTGCGGCTAAGTTTTGTTTGTTTGGGTTTGTATTATTGGTTCCCGGCCGGTTTTCAATCGGCCAGGCAGTTCCGTTCCGCGATCACCCCCCACCCGTCTTTGCCGAGTGATCTATATACGGAAATATATAGCATGTAATTGGGACCGGTTCTCGAATTCGTCGGGGAGCACGGCTCATCTTTCTCTATCGTCGGAATGCTCGAGTTGAGTCCCTCCCTTGACATCATTCCGGTACACGGAATGGACTTGCTCTTCTATGTCGCGCTTTTGAATTCAGTTCGACCTGCCAGGCAGTTCCGTTTCGCGATCAATCCCGCCCGTCTTTGACCAGGTGATCTACATGCTGTATATGTAATCGGGACCGACACGTGATGGAAGCAATTCGTAGGCTGGCAGAGACCATCCCGTGCACGGCTCATCTTTCTCCATCGTCGGAATGCTTCGATATGTATGAGCGCCTTCCTTGACATCTTTTGAGCCTACGGAATTGGCCTTTCCTCTCCGACATTCGATGCCTCAGTCGTATCTCTCTGATAGTGCCTGGCCTACCATCGTTGTGCGAAGTCCGGGTAACTCCGGGTAACGGTTTCAGGCAAATAAGAAAGATAGAGTCTCGCGCATTGCTTAATAAGAGTGAGCCTGACGGATGTAATATCGAGGGGACCTATGAGGCCGCTCGATGAAAAGCAATTCGTCAAACTGGCGGCCGGGACAGAGTGAGCCCATCCGTGCACAGTCCGCGTGGCATGAGCGCCCGGGGGCTGGGTGAGTGACTGACAGTGCCTCGCGGAAGGTGATCTATTTAAGAGTGACTTAAATTTAGCATTTCTTGGCCTTCACGAGGGCATCTGTTTTGGTGCCAAGATATTCGTGCGTTGCGTCCAAGGTTACTCAACTGCGCCTCCCCCGCGTTCTCTTTGACGGGAGAGTTTACACAGGAACCGCCTTAAGAGCTGCTAGACTGTCAGGACCGTTCTGTGTGGAAGAAATCATAGCAGGAAGCTGCCTCTTTGAGGGCTGTAGCCATTTCTGCGTTCGATGGGGTTGCCAGTTTGGGAGGGAGGAACGAGGCATCGACACTGGAAAAGGACTGAAGCTTATAGCACCTAGAGGAGCGAGTCTCGAGCCCAAGCAGTTCCAGCTCCTACCAAATTCAATGCTATAGTGGGAAAGTGAACCTAGTCGTGGTCCCTGAGGCCGAGTTTTTGTTTGCGTGAGTTTGTATTGATGTCGGGTTTCCCACTTTTGACGGGCGCTTCGAATCCTGCTTTGCTCGCGCCCATGTTTGGCAGGAGACCTATGATCATGAGACGCTCTATGTGAAGCAATTCGTCAAGCTGGCGGTCGGGGCAGAGCGAGCCATCCGTGCACAGTCCTTGTCGCATGAGCGCCTGCCGGGGCGTGGGTGAATCACGTTGTCCGTGGCTGTGGTCACAACACGTGTGGGGTGATCTACCTAAAAGTGGCTTGATTAGGCAGCCCCCGGATAAGATCAAGGCGTTTCGAACTTGTCCTTGGCGATCCAAGCTTATAATATAACGGTCATATGGCTTGGTGCCAAGACATTCCTGCGTTACATAAAAGGCTACTCGCCTGCGCCCCTCCCGCTTTCCCTCGCCCCTCGCCTTTGCCCTCCTCCCCGGCAGAGTCGTCTTTCTGAGCGTTCCTTCCTATCGCTCAACGTTGTCTTCTCCGTACGCGAGAGACGACGAACGACTTTACGCGTCCGTTCCATCTCTCCAGCCGCCTCTCACTTCACGTCCAGTCCATATTGTAATTTTCCCCCGACACGATGAGATCAGCATCACTCTTCACGGCCGGGCTTCTCGCCCTCTCAAATGTCTTCGCTGCCCAGTCTCCATCCGAGGTACAGCAGAGAAGCGCTCACAAGCGATGGAACGACACCCCCGGATTCGTTTACGCGGAGGACGGTAAATTCAAGATCGACGGCAAGGACTTTTTCTTCGCGGGCACCACCGCTTACTGGCTCACCCAGGTATGTCAGCTGCGCAGTCTTATTCCGTTTCTCGCTTTGGTTTCGGCATTGCGTGTTGGGGAGGATGCGGGTTGTTGCTTCGTCGGCCACAGGCGGCTTGTGGTTACGCGCCGTACACTTTCCCGCGCCGTAACCACAACACCGGGATGTTCAAAACGTGCTCAGGGACATGTCTTCGTGCGCCGAAGTTGGCGCGAGCAGTCGGTTTCATCGCGCGGAACGAGCGAGCGAACCCTATTCCCCTCCAATTGTCCCGCTTCCGCCGGCTGTGTGTCCGAAAAGCGAAGAAGAAGCCTGTTCGTTAACTCATCTGCTTCTTCTTCCTATTAGGTCCAATGTAACGACGACATCACGACGACTCTTAACGACATCGCTGCAGACGACCTCGAAGTCGTCCGCATCTGGGGTTTCCGTGAAGTCGTTGGTGAGACTAATGACGACCCCGCAACCTATACCCAGGTGAGTGCTCTCATTCTATCCCTTTTCTTCTCTGTCTTGTCCTCCGCGACGGGCGCTTCATTCTGTTACCTCGATCCTCCACCGGCGCGTTACTCCCGGCCTAGAACTTACGTGTTGACCCCCTCTCTTTATTCTCTGACAGCAATGGGTAAATGGCGAGCAGAAGTGCAACCAAGGTGGTATCGACCGTATCAAGTTCATCCTCGACGAAGCTCAGAAGCGCGGCATCTTCG
>KN822970.1:182655-197954 GCA_000827465.1 Tulasnella calospora MUT 4182
ATAAGAAAGATAGATGTCCCCCCGCGCACCTTGACGTCCCTAGCCAGTCTGCTCGCGCGTTATAAATTTAGATTATCATCAATAAGAAAGATAGAGTTAAGCGCATTGCTTAAGAAGAGTGGGTCTGACGGACGTAAATATCGAGGGGACCTATGAGGTGCTCGATGAAAAGCCATTCGTCAAACTGGCGGCCGGGACAGAGTGAGCCATCCGTGCACAGTCCGTATCGCATGAGCGCCCGGGAGCTGGGTGAGTCACTGACAGTGCCTCGCGGAAGGTGATCTACTTAAGAGTGACTTAATTTGGCATTTATTGTCCTTCGCGAGGGCATCTGCTTTGGTTCCAAGATATTTTTGCGTTGCGTGCAAGGGTACTCAACTGCGCCTCCCCCACTTTCTCTTTGGCGGGAGAGTTACACAAGAACCGCGTTAAGAACTTCTAGACTGTCAGGACTGTTCTGAGTGGAAGAAATCATATCAGAAGCTGCCTCCTTGAGGGCTGTAGCCATTTCTGCGTTCGAGTTTGGGAAGGAGGAATGAGGCATCGATACCGGAAAAGGACTGAAGTTTATAGCACCCAGAGCAGCGAGTCTCGAGCTCAAGCAGTGCCACCTTCTACCAAATTCACTGCTATAGCGGGGAAGTGAACCTAATCGTGGTCCTTGAGGCTGAGTTTTTGTTTGCGTGGGTTTGTATTAATGTTGGGTTTCCCGCTTTTGCCGTGCGCTTCGAATCCTGCTTTGCTCGCGCCCATCTTTGGCAGGAGACTTATGATCATGAGACGCTCGATGTAAAGCAATTCGTCAAGCTGGCGGTCGGGGCAGAGCGAGCCATCCGTGCACAGTCCTTGTCGCATGAGCGCCTGGCGGGGGCTGGGTGAGGCACTTGTCCGTACGTGTGGACACAACACGTGGGTGATCTACCTAAGGGTGGCTTAGTTTGGCAGCCCCCGGGATAAGATCAAGGTCAAGTCATTTCTTGTGCTTGGCGATGTAAGGTTATAACGGTCATCTGTCTTGGTGCCAAGATATTCTCGCGTTACATATAAGGCTACTCGCCTGCACCACTCCAGCTTTCTCTCGCCCGTCCCCTTTGCCCCCCTCCCCGGCAGAGTCGTCTTTCTGAGCGTTCGTTCCTATCGCTCAACGTTGCCTCCTCCGTCCACGAGAGACGACGAACGACTTTACGCGTCCGTTCCATCCCTCCAGCTACCTCTCACTTCACGTCCAGTCCATATTGCAATCTTCCCCTCGACACGATGAGATCAGCGTCCCTCTTCACGGCTGGGCTTCTCGCCCTTTCAAATGTCATTGCTGCCTCGTCTCCAACCGAGGTACAGCAGAGAAGCGCTCACAAGCGATGGAACGACACTCCCGGATTCGTTTACGCTGAGGACGGTAAATTCAAGATCGACGGCAAGGACTTTTTCTTCGCGGGCACCACCGCTTACTGGCTCACCCAGGTATGTCACTTGCGTAGTCTTATTCCGCTCCTTGCTTTGTTTTCGGCATTGCGTCTTGGGGAGGATGCTGGTTGTCGCTTCGTCGGCCAGAGGCGGCTTGTGGTTACGCGCCGTACACTTTCCCGCGCCATGACGCCGACACCAAACGTGCTCGGGGACATCTCTTCGTGCGCCGAAGTTGGCGTGAGCAGTCGGTTTCATCGCGAGGAATGGGCAAACGAACCAATTCCCCTTCAATTCTCCCGCTCCCGCCGGCTGTGTCTCCGAATAGCGAAGAAAAAGCATGTTCGCTTATTCGTCTGCTTCTTCTCTTTATCAGGTCCAATGTAACGACGACATCACGAAGACTCTTGACGACGTCGCTGCAGACGACCTCGAAGTCGTCCGCATCTGGGGTTTCCGTGAAGTCGTTGGTGAGACCAATGACGACCCCGCAACCTATACCCAGGTGAGCGCTCTCATTCTATCTATCCCTTCTCTTCTCTGTCTTGTCCTCCGCGATGGGCGCTTCATTCTGTTACCTCGACCTTCCACCGGCGCGGTACTCCCGGCCTAGAACTTATGTGTTGACCCCCTCTCTTTATTCTCTAACAGCAATGGGTAAATGGCGAGCAGAAGTGCAACCAAGGTGGTATCGACCGTATCAAGTTCATCCTCGACGAAGCTCAGAAGCGCGGCATCTTCGTTCAAATTGTCTTGACCAACAACTGGTAAGTCGAGCCTCTATTATATCTGTGAGCGGTATATCTGATCGGTCGTTCCAATCCCCCCCCTCCCAAACCTAATCTCTCGTCACTCGACCACGCGTGCAGGGCTCCCAACTTCCCAGCCAACGCCACTGCCAAGTTCCCACCAGGCTACCTGTCCAACTCCTACGGCGGTATCGACACCTACGTCCAGCAAGTTATTAAACCAGGTTGCGACCGTGACGCCTTCTTCACCGACGAGGCCGTCAAGAACGCGTACAAGAAGTGGTTGAGCTGCATCATCCCTCAGATCTCCAGCCACAAGGCACTCTTCGCTTGGGAGTTGGCCAATGACCCCCGCTGCAAGGGCGCTGATGGGACCACCACCAGCGGAAACTGCAACGCCCAAACCATCACCCGCTGGACCGCCGACACCGCCAAGTTCGTCAAGTCCCTCGACCCCAACCACATGACCGCTTCCGGTGACGGTGGATTCTACTGCACGGACTGCGAGAAACTCTTCCCTCGTAACCCCGCTCAAAACGTAAACAAGCGTGGCAGCAAGCGCACTGGCTACCTCACCGCCGCCATGGTCCGCGAACAAAACAAGGCAAGGCAAAAGGCCACTTCATCGTTCAAGCGCGAAAATGACGGAGGAGACCTCGGTCCCGGCTACGACGGCTCCTGCTCCATCGACACCGAGGACATCCTCGGCATCCCTGAGATCGACCTGTCGACCTTCCAGTTCTTCCCCGATCAGAACACCTACACCGTGGACGGTAAAGCGTCCGACGGCCCCCCAGCCGGTGGAGCTGGTGGAGACAACTTCCAGCAGACTCTTGACGCTGGTTTGCAGTGGATCCAGAACCACGCCGAGACCGCCCAAGTTTTCGGAAAGCCCAGCCATCTGACCGCGATGGGTCTCGTCAACGAGGAGAGCAGGGCCAACTTCGTCCCCTTCTCCAGCACCTTTGTTGCTGACACTGTCGCCGACCCCGACACCGACCCTGACGCCGACCCTGAAACCGACCCCAACACCGACCCCGACACCGAGGGATACAATGTCAGGCTGGTCAAGCGTGCTCAGCATGTCTCCAACAACTCCCAGCAGAGAAGGGGTTACGGTGGCTGGGCCAATCGTACGTCATTCGCACTTTTCGTGTTTTTGGTTATATAAGAGACTTACTCACCTGTCGTTGTGTCTTTCTAATATAGAATCCGTTAAATCTGGTATCGGTGGTATTACCAATTACCAGCGCGGTCAGAAAAACCTCAAGGGTCGCGACTATGGAAAGCGCAGCATCGAAGAACGCCAGAACCGCTATCGCAACAGCGGTTCCGACTCTCAAGGATTCTCGCCCGACGACGGTTATCGTATCACCAACGCAGGTACCAGGACCATCTTCAAGAACACTGGCAAGAAGCAAAAGAGAAAGTCCGGACGCGACTCGGGTTAAGCGGTATAAGACACTTCGTTTCGGATTTGGACCGTTTTCCTTTCCTCCCGAGCCCCAGCTAATGTCGTTCTCAAGGATTTCGGTTTTGTTTCCCGGACACGCGTCTCCGTTACATCTCTTACGTCTGTTACTCATCACGTTTAGTTACACCCTTCTCGTTACTTCCCTCTTGACGCACCCCTCTCAGTTCTCTTCTCCTTCTCCTTCTCCGTTACTCTCCTCCATGACGCCTCCCTCCCGGACACGAACTCCTACGGACTCGGATTTTACCTTTCTCCGTGCATTGGACTTTATTTTGAAACGCTTTTCCCCCAAAGAAACGGACAATCGATGGATACTTTAGATCGATGCATTTTCTTGAACACCCTTTTCTTCTCCATGTCCGTTCTCCAGACCGACATTGTACGTCGCTAATTGCGGATCTGGTTCTCGGTACATGTGGCTCTCTGGAGCTGCCCCGCGCGCAGGATCTTATGTTGATTTCGGAAATGAATATGTTTGCTTTGTGCTGTGGATTGAATAATCTATGTGCGGTTATTGGTCGACGTGCCTCTGCCTTGTTTCTGTGGCTTGTTTTGGTCGACGGTATGTAAATTTAAAACAGCCAACAGCTTTCGAAGTCCGTCGACCACGTAGAAACGCCCTCCCATCATGGCCACATCATCTCAACAAGTCGTCTTCACCAACACCGGGAGTACTTTAATTTGTCCATAAAATAGATTGGTCTAGTGGGTGACGCTGAGTTTGGGGAACGGTATGTAGTAATGGCTCGGGGCACCCCGCGTCGCGAAATCAATCTTTCGGTCGCGATGGACATCGAGCAAAACTCGGAAATCTTTTTCTCCCACACTCCCTCCACGCGACCGTTTTAGAGCATACATTAGGAACCAAATCGACAAAACTGAGCTTTGCTTTGTGCTAAGTGAGTCCAGGGATGCCGAGATGAATGCTGGGGTGCGCTAATAACAACGTGCACACACGCCCAAGTCCCCACCCTGACACCCATCCTCGGTTCCACGCTCGCTGTCAGGCTGCAGGGTGTCAAGAACCACTCAGGGTTCTCTTGCCTTGAGACCAATAAGCGCTCGAGCTCCCGTGGAGGACGTAGTGACAGCCACAGATGCTTTGTGCCGAAAATGGCAGGCATGTGTACGCACTAGTGCAGTGCAAATACCTCCCGCCGTGCTTCGACAGCTCGATCAATCCCCCTCTCCAAACCACCCACACCCACCGCTACTATCAACCTCTCGCTACTAGGACTCTCGACCATGAAGAGAATTCGAGATGTAATGAGGAATTTCGGCAACAAAAGTAAAGAGATCGCGGTCAGCCCCGAAGCCACGGCCACAATCCTTGTGATTTGCAAGGTCCTTGGAACGATATCTGTGCCAGGTGTACAGACGGTATGCACCGGAATTACCGAACTCATAAACACGATGGAGGTGGGTTGACGGTGAGAGCGCTACTGCGAGGCCAACAGATCATGAACTCTCCCCCTCGATAGGCTGCACGCGCCAACGATGAACACTGGACAGCCCTGTTAGATGTCATGCAACGCTACGCAAAGGGACTTGAGGATTTTGCGGACTCAGTATCTGATGGTCAACCGGACAATTACCTCACCGAATCGACGGACAAGACAGCGAAGGCGGCGAGGGATGCAATTCTCGAGTTCAGCAAGTGCGTCGACGTTGAGACGGAGTAATGTTCCAACTCTCTTACTGCGTTCCACACGCAGGCAGATCACATCTACCAAAGACAAAATCGAAGCAAGACTTAAAGACGGGAATATCCGAAAGCGATTGCGCGCAACCGCCATCCAAGGCGAAATTCTGGAATGTCGGCAAGCTCTCGAGGACGCACTGAAAGACTTTAACGTGAGCATTGCCGCGTTAATAGAGCAACGTAGCCTTTTCTTACAACTGAAGTAGTTGCGGGTTGTCAACATCGTCGTGAGGAGTACCGTGAAGTCTGTTCAAATCGCGGTCAAGCCTGATCCATACGGCATTCCTGGCGCGGTGGGTCGGAGTCCTGACTCGTGCTGCATTTCGCTCAACTCATCGCTTGGACGTGTATTCGCGACAAAAGAGACCAATTTGCGATGGAGATTTCGAAATGTTGGAAGACATCGACTACCCGCGTTCCCCAAACGTGTTCATCAGCAGCTTTTGGGATGGCCTAGTGAAAGTAAAGCTCGGAGATAACAAAGTTCGCGTAGCAAAGATATACTGCTCCTCTCCACACACTCCAGAGCAATTCAAGAAGGATATGCAATTCTTCTCCAATAGAAAGTGAGACGCGATTACTTCCTTGGCACCCCATTTCACAATACTGAGAATCAATCGTAAAGGGGCCCTCGAATAGCTCGTTTATTTGGGTACAACGATGGGTCGCAGGATCCTTATATGATATTTGCACTCGGTGAGCCTAGTTCGATAGCATCATCCATGCCTGTGCTAAGTGCCTCAACAGATTCGGTGAAGCCTCTGATGCGTCACCTGATCCAACTTGAGCGGGAAGACCGCCAGAAGTTTCTCACGTTAGGGTGGAAACTCGTAAGTCCAAATTTACGCAGCTCACCTGAGGATATCACTGGTTAATTTCCCGACAGTTCCAGGACCTGAAAGTAAGTTCGCCTCCCATTTCGGATGACCCAACCAGCTAACCGGGGATACCTTCGTAGAAAGCGGGGAATTTCCTTGCTGATAAGTGTAACCCCGAATGGGACTTCAACGTTATCACAGCATCAATTGCGGTAAGACAGCACCATCACGGGCGAAGGTCACCTTACTGAAGTCCTCCATCCGTGCCATAGGATGCAGCTGTAGGACCTAATAACCAACTTGTTATAGCCCCTGCCTACGGTGTTAAACGTGTATTCATACAACGCTTGGTCCGGTCGGGGATATCGACAACGGCGATAAAGCAAACCTGGTCTGATGTAAGCAACTCATGCTCCTGTGATCGGTCCCATCCCTGGATTAAACGGTTACTTTGTAGAGACTGATCGAAGCCAGCACAGGTGAATATAATAATTTAATGCTACTATGCACCGCCTTACAATGTATTCCGCTTTCAGAGCAGCGGTATAGAGCCATACGACCCTTCGCACTGGCTTTGATGAAGGATTGGTACAAGTTTCTCGACTATGACCTCGAAAAGCTCACAACACCGTCTCAAGTCTCCACTGTTCTTCACAACCTCTGGCCGGACCTGAGTAAACGACCACTTAGTGCTTCGCAGTACCTTTTCCCTGCAGGCGTCACTGCTGGCGATGTGGGAGTTTTGGAAGCTGGTGACGATGCAGAGATCCGTTTTCGATATCTCGCCAACATTGCGGACGTGTTTGGTGGTATCACATTCGCACACCCAAGTGGTGTAACCCACTCCCCCGACGTGTATCGGTAAGCTCGTGAAGGAAAATCCATCTGCTGGCTAAGTGCTCACGATTTTTTTTCAAGTCAAAGTTACGATGGCAGCGTACCGTATTGGATACCAATTTTTCCCTGGATGTATTACATCGGTATCGACATGTTTGATCCTGCCGATTTGGCAAGACAATTCAAGATGCTTGGGGAACGTCATGGCGTGCGTCCATCATCCCTGGCGATAGGTAAGCTGGAATCTCGAGGATCGTAGGCTTCACAACTCAGGTTTCTTTCTAGTGATGCGAGCAGAATACAGCGTACAGGCGGAAAACTGTCGGAAAATGAGAAGCAAACTGAAGAAAGGAGATCAGATTCATTGCTACGCCTATTTCACTCCAGACAAGCTATTTAAGTCGGCGCGATGGTCTTTCCATGCAAACCCACCCTCAGAAGCAGAGGCAGAGGCTGAAGCTAGCGCGATAGAAGACATGGAGTGTGGCAAACTATGCTTGTATGTGCTTCAGCATCTTCTTGGGGGGGACTATTCGGGACTGACTTGAACAATTAGCACCAATCGACCATGGCGCGCGATACGCTATTACCAGCTCGAAGAGGAAGATATCGAGGTATACTTGCGGAACTCTGGAAACGAAGAAGAGTCGACTCGGATCAAGGTCGTAGAAGAGTCCAGCGGATCTTCTTCTCCCGACTCGTAACGTTTGGGAAAGCCCAGGGGGGACGAACCACCGGCGCTGGGTGGTTGTCTCGTTTCTGCTTACTCGGCTCCAAAGTGCGACGCTCGGTTCGTCATTTGGATACGGCGCCGAATCCAAGGAGTAAAAGAGGTGACATTCTACGCTTTGTAATTAAATTTTGGACTCTAAACGTATGTTCCGTGTATCATCCGCATGGAGGCAACTTCGACCAAGTACCACCATGCTAAATTCATTTCCGATTGAAGCAATGTCAACCACGTATCTGCCTCGTATGAGGTTACAAGCAGGTGATCTACAGGTTTAGACATCATGTTCGGGGACCGCCTTCCATCTCCTGATGCAACCCTACACAACTCAGAGCATCTTCGCCCTCCGCGAACCCAAGCTTTGATGGGTTCTCAGCCGCGCGCTGGGCCATAGCTTTGAATTTTTTCATGCATTGGTGACAAATTAGGATTTTTCCTGGGATATCCCAGCCTTCTTTTTTAAATTCCACCGGGATTGGCCCGTTTTCGGTGTCGCTCGCAGTAGGGCGGAACCAAGGATGGTCGGCTGGAGGAGTTGTGGGTTTCGTCGGTTGGGTGAGAGAGTTCTTCACGAACTGCCTTAAAAACTGCTAGACTGTCAGGGCGGTTCTGAGTGGAAGAAATTATAGCTGGGACCTGCCTCTATGAGGGCTGTTACCATTTCGGCGTTCGTTGGGATTGCCATTTTGGGGTGGAAGAATGAGGCATCGATACCGGGGAAGGACTAGCCTTTATAGCACCCATAGTGGTGGGTATCGAGCTCAAACAGTGTCATCTCCTATAGAATTCAATGCTAGAGCGGGAAATCAGATGCCGAACGCGGAAGGCAGCGGATGCAGAGGCGGCATTGATCATCTTGACCACATGATCGTCGGTTTGACACCAAAATATATGCACAGAATCAATTAAAGAATCCAAAAGAAGTGATTTTTACTATTAGTGCGATTGCACATACCGTAACGGAAAATTCCGATTCTACATGACTGCCGATCCACAGGTGGTCTTTCGCAGTGAAAAACCTAAGACTTGCAAGCTTTTAGCTTATCCGCAGCGGATATCGTTTGCCGTAACCGGATCTTGGCAGTGTCGAGGCGGCTCTGATGCCGTCGATCGAGCCCGCGGTACAAGTTGCGGCTGAGTTTTGGTTTGCCTGGGATTGTGTTCCCGCTTTTGACACGCCATTCCGCTGATCTGCTCCCGGCCATCTTTGCCAGGAGATCTATAAGACGCTCGATGAAGAACAATTCAATAAGCTGGCGGCCGGGCCAGGGCGAGCTATCCGTGTACGTATGCTTGACATGAGTGTCTGCCTTGACATTGTTCGAGCATACCGAACGGACTTCCTCTTGTGCATTCTCGCTAAGTCAACCTCCATCCCCCGTCGTATCCATCTGCTAGTTACGAGAGATACTAGCGTACGATCGGGCTATCATTGTGCCGCGATGATGCATAACGATTTCAGGTAAAACCTGAGAAAGATAGATTTACGCGCATTTGCTCAAGAAGAGCGATTCTGACTGGTATGAGTATCGAGAACTGGGCCCAGCTGTTGTTCGGTGGGTCGGTGGAACATGCCACAGGGTCGCCGAGTGTCGAACCTCCCGCGGTTCCGGAAAGCTGGCTTCCGCTGGCAAAAGGCGCTTGGACGGCAGTCTACAATGCAACGACCGAGGATCCAACCAATCCTTCACCCTCCTTCACCCACTTCGCCCACCATGAGTGGCTCTCCACTCTCTCTTGCAAACCCAAGGACCCGCCTGGCCGTCATCCTCACCACCTTCTTCGCCCTCGTGTTCCTCATCCTCTCTCCACGATCCTCCGACAACTACACCGCGCCTTACCCGAAGCCACGCACAGAGTCATGGAAATCAACTGCGAACCGTTGGCTTGGCTGGTCGGCAAAAAAGACCGTCGAGGAGGTCCAGCATCCCATTCCAAAGCTTATGCACGAAGCCCAGGTCAATTTCCGCTCCCTCATCACGCGGCAAAGCAAAACTCTCTCAGCAGCGGTCAAGGAATACAGGAAGCGGTACAAGAGAGATCCTCCTAAAGGATTCGACGAATGGTTCGCGTTCGCTCAGTCGAACAAGGCTAAAATCATCGACGAGTACGACAACCTCATCCGGGACCTGGAGCCATTTTGGTCGATGAGCGGCCAAGAACTCAGGCGTCGCGCGTTGCAAGTGAGACTCGTCGCTTTATCTCCTCCTCTGCTATAGATTTTGACGCGTAAATGCCGCCTAAAAAGATCGGATCTCTTCCGTCCGTCGACTTGGTCAGACTCGTCAACGGCAGCACGACCACCGTCAATCTCGAAAAGGGATACGAAGACGCCGAGGTTAGCGCCCGTGCCAAAGGTTTCCGTGTCATGATGGAGAAATTCCAGAACAAGGTAAAGCTGGTCTGACCGATGTCGAATCCAAGGCCGTGCGCGCTTATGCACTTTTTTGCGAACACGGCATTAGCTGCCAGATATGGACTTCCCAATCAACGCCAAAGCCGAAGGTCGCATTCTCGTTCCATGGGAGAACAACAAGTACCCCAACACCACAAAACAAGACTCTTCTGGTGGCGTCGAGGACATGCTTGGGGGTCCTTTCATCCCCGACTGGAGAGGAGACGGTTCCGTTTGGGAAGCCTATCGCAAGACTTGCTCGCCAGATTCTCAAGCTCGCCGGTTGTTTGGTGCTCTCCGCCCCAACAGTAACACGGTTCAACGCCCCCTCAACCGCCTCGAGGCAGCTACCATCGGTGATGGCCTCCCGACCCGACCCGATGGCGACTTCAACTTCCAGGAGGCCGTGGACGACAAATACGATTTCTGCGCTCACCCCTGGGCGAGGTTCAACCAAGGTCACTTCTTCTCGGATTGGAGGACGATCCCCGTTCTGTATCCTATCTTCTCCCCTGCGAAAGGGGATGGGTACAGCGACATCATGATCCCCAGCCACTACTACTACTCCTCGACCAAACGTTACACCTACGGTTGGGTATGTCTGAGCATGCTCCTTGGCTTCACCCTTAATCCACTCAATCTAACCTTCTACTCACTCAGGACCCCGTTAACATGATCCTTTCCGACGACGACGAGAATGAACAACCTTGGGAAAAGAAGAAGAACCTCATCTTCTGGCGAGGTGCCACGACAGGAGGCGGCAGCTCTCCCCCCGGTTTCCTAGCCCAATACCAGCGCCACCGGTTCATCAAGATGACCTCGGACACGTCCGACACCAACCGCACCGTGGTCTTCCCTCACCCCGAGGGCTCAAACGAATACGCATACGCCAAAGTGCCCGCCCCCAAGTTGAATTCCGAGATCATGGACACCGCTTTTACGAAAGCCGTTGGATGCACGCAGTATCCCGGCGGTTGCGATGGCATGAGGAAGGACCTTCGGTTCGCCGACGCCGTGCCGCTTGGAGAGCATTGGAAGTACAAGTACCTCATCGATTTCGACGGAATGGGTTATTCGGCTCGTTTGTTCGCCTTCTTGATGAGCGAGAGTGCTGTCATCAAGAGCACGGTCTATCGAGAATTCTTCTCGGACTGGATCCAACCATGGTTAGTCGCATATTTGGTCATGAACAGTGGAGCGCGTTATTGACTTGCAACCACGTCTATTATTATGCAGGTTGCACTATATCCCTCTGTCCTCGCACTACTCGGAAATTTACAACATCCACGCCTACTTCTCTGGAGCGACACCTTCCATGCTCGAAGCCATCAACAAAGCCAACCAGACGAACAGTCAAGAAGTCAAGGTTGTCACCGACGCTTGGCACGATGGGGACGCTCAGCTGCGAAAGATCGCCCGAGCGGGTCGCAAGTGGAAGATGACGATCGGGAGGAAAGTGGACATGGAGAGTGAGTGCACTTTTCGCCCAATATTCCTTGGACAGTTGCTCATCTGACTGACGTTCCCCCTAACAGTTTACGTGTACCGGTTATGCTTAGAGTACGCCCGACTATGGTCGGACGATAGAGAAGCCATGGGCTACAAAGGCTAGACACCCTCGGTGCTCGGGATAGATTGGTTGGCGAGTCCCTTCTACTTGTATGATGCCCGCTATTTTTGTATTACTTTATATTCCTTCGTTTGTGGTTTATCGAAGACAGTCTTGGGTGGTCGTCATCTCTGCGCTCTCGCGATCTAGCTTGGATGGTGGATTGCAGGTTGCCCATTGAAATTCAACAAAACAAAGCTAAGAGCTTGGCCATGGGTGTCTAGTTGCCTGTTCGGCCTCTACTCCTTCGGTGTCCCAAATTCCACCAACGCCTTCAACGCCAGATCAGCTGATCCACCAGGAGCCTTTGCTTCCAGGAACTTTCTTTGCACAGCTTCAATGTTCTTTCTCTTTCGCTGTCCAACTTCACCCTTCAGGTCAGCGACAACTTGGCGGATCTCGGCTGCAAGGGCTTCGTCAGTGCCGACGACCTCACCGCCTCGGCGAGGAGGGCGGGCGCCTGGTCCTGTGCGGATCTGGATAATTGAGAAGAAGAGACGGAGGTTAGCAGGGGTCAATTGCGCGTTCGAGGAGCCTCCTACGACGTACTTGGACAAGTTCAAATGCAGCGTCGTGCTATACAACGAGGTGACAATGGATGCTCGTAAGTTTCTGATCCCGCCCTCCCTCAGTTGATAACGGATACTCACGTTCTCAGTCAGGTATGCAGCGTGGACAGGTTGGTCGGCGGCAAAAGGCCAGAAAATGCCCACCACGCCGTACATGATGATCTCAAACGTCGACCCTGCACCACCATGGGTCAACATGGCCCCCAAGCTCGGATGAGCCAAGACTTCCTGTTGAGGAACAAAGTCCGCGATCATCGCCGTTTCGGGACTGGCCGCTATCGCATCTTCGACCTCCTTCGAAAGCGGAGCCGCAGCGTAACCCATCGAGGCTCGAGTGAAGATGAAGGGGGTCTTGGTCTCCAGAAGCGTTTTCAAGAGGACTTCAACGTGGTTCGGGTGGGTGAACGGGTAGAAGACGGTTCCGAAGGAGATGAGCACGACGGATTTGGCGGGTTGGGAGTTGAGGAAGGTGAAGATTTTTGTGAATGGGTGGTCTGCTGGGAGAGATGGGGGTGGGGTGGGGGACGTTGGGGAGACGGAGAGCTGTGGACCGACGAGGAAGAACCGTTTGTGAAGCTCGTCAGTGTACCAGCTCTGCAGGGCTTCGGTGCTCTTGGGTTCGAAGGCGTCGATGGAGGGCATTATGGAGCCATCTGCCCATTCAATTGCTTGTCTGTGTAGCCAATTTCCAGTCCAGGTTAGTGAGTTGTCGCTAAATGGTAGAGGTGCGAAATGCAGCCGTACTGACCTTGTGCTTGCCATCAGAATAGGTACAATGGGTGGCTGAGGAACATCTTGCGGGTGCATCTCGTAGTCGTACAGCTGCACACCCTCTGGGTTAGGTTGCAACTCTCCCGGATGCTCCGTATGCAAGCTATCAGCAACTTCCTCGAACGTCTTGCCACTCGCTCCAGCACCGCTCTCCATCGCGGCTTTAGTTTCGGCTTCCCAATTACCGAGCCCTCCGAGCTCAGGCGGACCGTAATGCCGGATGAACGAACCCACGGTCGGCGGGAAGCTGTGGATCAACTTGATTTCCGGTGAGATCTCCTTGATTTTCTGCCCCACGAGCGGACTGAACATGTCGCAGATGACCAACGTCGGTTTGGGCACGTCCTTGAAGTCGTACTGTTTTCCCGTGGTGGTCGTACACGTGACGACCCCATTTTGCAAGATGATCTTGTACGCTTCGGGGACGAAGGTGGTCAGGTCGAAGAAGATCTCTTTGAGCGCTTCGAGCGACGGTTTGGGCTCGTTTTGCGACACCCCGATGACGCGGACGCGCTGGGAGAGGGCGTTGGGTGGTAAGTGAGACCGTCCGAGCTCGTCGTTGACGAATCCGACGAAAGTCTTGTGGGCGAAGATGGTGAAAGTGAGGTTTGGGTTGTCTTTGAGGAGGGTGGAGACTACTCCGAGCATGGGTCGGGCGTGGCTGAGAGCGGTGAAGGTGCTCGCGATGAAGTGGAGAGGCTGGGAAGACATGGGGCTTGAGTTGAAAGGTTGGAAGGTAATGTGTTTGAGCGTCCTCTGCGACCTTCATCTTGACGTATATATAAGTTCTTGATGCTAACGGCTGCGTGGCAGGAGGCGACTACCGGATGCGTTGATGCCTATCCAAGGAAGACGTCAAGATCTCATCGCTTCACGAAGTTTCCAAGTTGGGATGATGGCGTTACACATCGCATAATCAATGAACCAAAAAAAATCATTTCGAGCTTCGAAATTTGGTACTTTTGGTGCGAAATGGTCGTGGCGCCGGTGGAGAGCTGCCTGGTGGAGGCCTCCACCCTCTGCGTAGGACAAGTCCAAGAGACACGAATGACCAGGGATTCCAACAAATACGTGTCGGTATAGGATGGACCAGGCTTCCAAGATATCTCGCATCCTCTTGTGTTTCGTAGAGGCTCGCTTTCTGTGTGTTTCTGGGCACGCAGGTGGCCCCGGGGAAGCGAAAGGCGTAAACTCATCCGAACCAATCCGACCATGCATGGTCCCACACGGTATCGACGAATGATCAAGGGTGGGTGTGTATCAAAGCACAAGAGGTCCAAGAGCAGTGTTCATGGGGTCTACGCTCGGACACGAGGCGGTCAGGAGGGCCCTGTTTCTATGGACTGCCAAAGTCGCTCTTCGTCATCACCCAGAACGACGAAAATTCGTCAGTTGAATCAGCTATGGCCCTCGCAGCGGTGACAAAGTCGCATCGCTTGAGACGACAAGGCCAACTAGTCGCACCTCTATGACCCGTACGTCGCCCTGCCCGATCGAACATTGCTGACGTAGCCGGTTCACTGAGTTGTAACTATAAAGGACTGGTAATTTTTTGGAATAGCCTTGCTTGACTAGGAAACTTGGAAACCTTCTAAAAGGAATTTCCTCTCAGTGTCGCCGCACCGCTTCCGATAATACCCATGGTCAATTAAAACTTTATCCAGGAGGCTATAATAGCTGGCCTGCAGCTACGGCCACAGCGTGTGTATATAAGTATCAAAGCGTTGACACAGAAAGTAAAGATCCGAGGGTGAGTTCCTGTGGCTATGATTGACGCGGCGTTCAGGGGGTCCGAGCCCCGCGACACCTTGTTCCTCACATCCATCACCACGTTATGTTCACCCACCTAGGTCCAAGCGATGCAAGGTTTGTGCCGCAATGTCCCAATTATATTCCGTGCTTTTGGATCACTCGTATCTGGTTCAAGTTGAACGTTGGACATTTGCTAATCCAACCACCCAAACTTGCCCAATCATCTATCAAGGATAACGGTTGGTTACTTTTTGAGCCTCCCTTGCGGTTATACGTGTCTTGGTCCAGGTCCAAGTGGGATCGTTTGGAATGGTCTATCTATTGGAATGCTGCGCTTTGATTTTCCGTAAAGCGGGCTTCAGCTCAGACCACGTGATCGAGGAAGTTGAGACGCTTTTGTCGTGGTGATACAAGTGGAGCAAAGACAAACCCACACAGACAAGAGCACATAAAAAGCAACACCCGACGTCCTTTCACTTCATTTTTTTT